>JAJONR010011768.1:0-25211 GCA_029582245.1 Solanum etuberosum | reverse complement strand
ATAACTCCTGAGATTACATTAAATGCTGGATGGACAGCAATAGAAAATTAAGTTCATTTTGGTCCCAGAAAGGGGTGAGAAAGCAGCAGCTATCAGGCAGCATCATACCAAATCTTATTTTGCTGAAGCCATCAGAAGCAACAATTGGACGACAGAAGCTACAAAAGGGTAAACAGCCCAGACCACCAACACCAGAATCGTCATCCCTGGTAGCTCTGTAGTATCAGAAGACAACGTTCTCGGCAGATGCATTGTGGGGAAATTTTTTGCCACAAGCCAAGAAACTCCAACTCTGAATGACATCCAGAGCTGGGTGTGCAGAGTGTGGAATTTCTCTCATTGAATCAATGTATACGTAATGAATGATTCACAATTTCTTTTTGAGCTTCCATCCAGAAAGGTGGCAGAACATGTTCTCAAAGGAGAACGGAGATGGAAGAAGTCCAAATTGATGTTAGATTGGCAGATGGAAATTTGTAATTGACGTTAGATTGGCAGATGGAAATTTGTTTCTAAAGAGATACTGTTCTCGGCTTTTTGGCTACGATCTAGTGATATTTTTCATCTAAGACTTGAGGTGCTTGTTTGTGGGGTCAGTATTGTAATTGACATTAGATTGGCAGATGGAAATTTGTTTTCTTCTAAAGAGATACCCTTCTCGACTTTTTGGTTACGATCTAGTGATATTTTTCATCCAAGACTTGAGGTGCTTGTTTGTGGGGTCAGTATTGTGACAAGTCTGGTATAAAATGCCACAAATTTTAGGTGCTACCTTTTTCTTACCCTACATACATGCCCAGAGCTCACAATTTTTAACAAAGAAAGCTCTCTGTTAATATCACAGCATCTTCTGACTGCTGGATTTTAGTATTTCGACATGGTTTGGTTGAAGTTTGAAAAAAAAGGAGTATTTGGAAGTTGAAGTTGAAGTTGCGTTGGACATGAATTTCACTTGGAGAAAAAGTTGAAGTGGTGGACTAGATTGTGAGGCAAATATTTATTAAAATAATCTCCAACTATTATTTTCATTACTTCTCAAATAAAAGTTCCAAAGAAAGAAATTATTTGAATCTAGTGGGTGTATCTGAACATGCATTTCCAACTTCCCTCTTCTTTTTTTTTTGGTTATACTAAAAAAGACTGGAGATGTTAGACTAGGTCTTCCGTTCATATTTCTCATCTTCTCCTGCTTGGATAGTTCTCTCTACCAATTAATTTTGTTGAGCTTAGAGACCCTTCACATGCCAAAAAGACAACTGCGGAGTATAGTCTGGTCCCTTACTGATTTGTTACATCTGACCTTTTCAGGGACCAATGTGTTTTTGTATGAGTAATTTTCTTTTACTTCGAAAAATTACTTTCAATTTAAGCCTCAAATTATGCACTTGCATACTATTCACTGCTAAAGTATATACTGAAAGATCTTGTTTGCTATTAATGTTATGTATCTTCTGGTCAGACTGCTGTTGTAACAACAAGACGTGTCCTGGAAAGATTGGCTGTCCACTATGTTTCACAGCGAATGGCATGGAAGCTTCTAAAAGGTTTTTTTCTTGTCTGCAAGCTTAAATCTATAGTCCTTGCTGATTGACGTTACAAGACCTAGCATTTATCAATTTCTGCAGATGTTCCCAAGTCAGCTGCACGCAAGGCTCAAAGGGGAATGCCTGGTGTGATCTATTTTTGCAGTGTTACAAAAACAACATGCAGAGGTTTAACATTATCTGTTCAATACTCTTCTCTTATGGTTCACCTAGATTAGCCACTATTCTTGATTCTTCACCTCCCACTATCTGATCAGGTCATTTTCTGGGAGTTTTGGCATCATGGTTTGTTCAAGTTGGCATTGATATGTGGCGATTTTTCAAATCTAAACAAGATGATGACACACTTGATGGATCAGAAAAAATGAAGCTTCTAGGAAGGCAGATTTCCATTGTTACTGTCAGATGTAGTGCATCTCTTGTTTTCGCTTCTATAGGGGCAGGGATAGGAGCAATGATGTTTCGCCCTACAACTGGCCAGTGGATTGGTAAGCTCACAATATGCTTCTTTTCAGTACCTATAACAAACAGCATCTTTTACTAGAATTAATCAAATCATAATTTTTCAGGATGTGCTATCGGAGATGTGGCTGGACCAGTCATTGTAGCCTTTTGCTTTGACAAAGTTCTTCACATGGAACTGTGATGATGACTCTTCTTGGTTATATATCAAGGCCATAATTAATATAAGGGTATTGTGGTTGATGTAGAAGCTTTCCCCCCCGCGCACACACACACAGAAGAAGTGGCAATTCAGTGTTTTTCTTTGACTTAATTGGTTCCTTTAGCTCTGGAATAATATTCGTCATAGATACATTAACCAATTTATGACATTATGAGTTACTTGTTTTGTTTTTTATTCATGCTTTCTGGTTCATAACATCCTTCCTATGGATGATCATAGTTGGTCTGGTGAATCTATTGATTCTGCACTGATGGATGATAATGTTAAATGCATACCAACAACTTAATTCTTTTTGAAATTTTCTATTCCAATAACGGCCTGTTACCATTATGGCAAGGAAAAGTTTGATTCAGAGCCAAAAATTGGAACAGAAATATCATTTGATTTATCGTTCCGCAAACCACTGAACCATTTATCATAAGCTGTTGATGAACTGTTCATATTACAGCACTGTTCTGCATTTTTTCTTACTGGTTTCCTGGTCTCAGTTTAACGCATCTTAGCATTCCTTGCAAAATTCTTTTAAGTTGCAACAATTTCTTGATGCCTTGAAAGGTATGACTTCATGTTGGCTTTGGTAAGAGCAAGCAATTTGGACCTAAAATTTCCTTGAAAAATACTATTTGGGTAGGTTTTTTATGACGGAAAATGTTTTTCTAGAAAAAGTCTTGTTTTGAAAACAAGTAGGTTTCTTACTTATTTACTAGTGTTCAGTAAGAAAATATTATTCTAAAAACTACTACGGAGGTGGGATGGTCGAGGGCCTAGGGGTTGGGGGATCCAATAAACTTGAAAGTGAAATACCACTTATGTAACTTATTTTTCTTACTTTTTTTTATCAGGAAAGTTATTTTTCTCATTTTTAGAGAACTTGTTTTTCTGAAAAAAACGGTTTTCAAATATTTTGACCAATCAAACATAAGAAAAGTAGAAATTATTTTCTGCAAAAAATTTTCCGCACCACCACACACATTTCTGCTGCAATTCTATTTTTATCTTCAAACAAGAACTGATCAGTTGAAATCTTCCCACGGAGTTAAAAAGGCTTATAAAGCACAACAGAAGCAAGTGATAGATATGATGGTATTTTGCCATGATTTTTTAATTTTATCTTCAAATATGATGGTTTTAATTTTTGCTTTTATTGCTCATTTAATAAAAGAAATTAAATCAAAACATTCTTATTTATGACATAATTTTACTAGGCATAAATTTAGATAATTTCTGTCTTGCTTGTCATAAATTCCATAGGAATTAAGTTGTTTGGAATAAGCTTGTAGTATTTCTATGACCAAATTTGTCTAGACATAAATTTAGAGAATTTGTGTTTTGCACGATATAAGTTTCGTAGGAATTATATTATACTATGACATTACTTTTGGGTTCTAAAATTAAAGGTTTGCTTGATTGGTTTAGGCTAGTTTTAAATTGGAAGAGGTCTTGAGTTCAAGTCTACCTAGCCACAATTTTAAAGCAAAGTATGATATATTTTTTGCATATGCTTTTAGTTGGGGTTTTGAACCTCAAACTCAAATAACAAAATCAACCAACACACCAACAAATAACTTTTGTCAAATAGGATCATTTTGTTTTATATATCTCTTTATACCACAATATTAATATGTATACTCAGTAAAATTTTCTGACGAAGGGGTGTCGCTTGACAACCCTTCGCTCAACGTGGGTCCGCCCCTACTTGGTACCTGGTATCGCCTTTTATCCAGTTGAATATTGTGAGATTATTTAGTAAAATAGCAAATAAACAAGTAAGAGAGAGAATCGTATGAAGCTTCGATGATGATATGGACACCGGATCCAGAGACAGAGATCTTAGATCTGTTAATGGCGGTAAGCAGAGAAAGCTTAAAGAATATAGACTAAGTAAATATTGGAAACTTGGAGCTCAAGAATAAGAGTGTTGTTGTAGTATTCCTTAGAATATAGAATCCCCTTGCAAATGATTGAAATAAATTATTTATAGGTTACAAGGGTGAGGTATCAGTCAATAAAAAATTTCAAATCAAACCTAAAATACTAAAAAAAATAGACGTTGGCCACCGTGGTAATGTCGTTAGTAGTACCAGCCAGTATTCCTATTAAATAGACAAAATGCTGGTAAAGTATTTAGAAACAAAAGACCACTTGGGTTACTTGTAAGAAACCTTTGACATTATGAGGAAACACAATATGAAGTTGAACCCAAAAAAATGTGCTTTTGACATCGGATCCGGCAAGTTCTTAGGTTTTCTCGTATCACATAGAGGAATCAAAGTGAATCCGGATAAGATCAAAACAATCGAGGAATTCTCAGATGTTCTCAACAGGGTCAAGGCTATGCAAAGGCTCACTGAGCCAGTGACTAGTCTTAGTCGATTCATTTTGACATCCTTAGAAAGAGGTTGCGGTAAGTGTTGTGCTTGTTCGAGAGGAAAAAGGTATGCAATACCTTATTTATTATGTTAGTAAAACTTTCTTAATGGCAAAATCTCGGTATTCGCATTTGGAAATGTTGGCCTTATCCCTCATGGAATCCACTCAGAAACTAAGGCCATTTTTCTAGAGTTACCTATTGCGTGGTAAAGATGTACCCTCTACAAACCCGAATTGTCAAGAAGAATGGAGAAATGAGAGGTGGAGTTAAGTGATCTTGTTATCGAGTATAAACCCGGACTGCCATTAAATCTCAAGTCTTAGGGTGTTGACCCCCAAGCCGAGATAGAGGCATTTCTCGACTCTAGGAATATGTCTGATATCTATAGTTTGTACATGGATGGAGCCTCGAGCATAAAAGGAACCAAACTGGAGATAGTTTTGATAACCTCAAAAGGTGAAAGACTAAGACAAGTTATAAACTGTATTTTACTTACTAACAATGAGGTTTAGTATGATTCCTTCTAGCAGGTATCAAACTTATCTTTGGAATAGGATCTGAGGTCATTCAAATCGATTGTGACTCACAACTGGTCGTAAACCAAGTTGATGGGACCTATGAGGCAAAATACAACAGATGCTGAAATATTTAGCAAAGTTAGGACACTGCTTCTATTTATCCCTTTCGTAACACAAGGAACATCACCGCCACATATGCTTAAAGCAGTCAACTTCAATTCAAATTGGAGACTAAACATGATTCCTCACACATATATTACACTATCTTCTCATGGAGATCACCTCGAAGATCTATTGAAAACAATTTGAATAAGATCTATTCACCTCAAGGGGAATTTATCTCCAACTTAAAAGCACCTCAAGTGATTCCTCACACAGATCTTACATCGACATGATCCCTACAGTAAGAGGATTTACAATCACTTCCTATAAGTGTAGGGACAAAATCAACTTGAGGTGGGATGGACCATATGCCATACAAGAAACATATTTGAGTGACGCTTACAATCTTATTAATGCAGATGACATGAGGATCGGTCCTATTAATAAAAAATTCTTGAAAATGTACTATCCTTGAAGCAAGATGATGATCCTTAAGGCACGAGCATAAACTACATGTTACTCTTGGACTGCAAGAGTATAAACTGTGACGACACCCTCCCTCCCCCCCAAAAAAAAAAATACTCGCTAGGTTGAAAACCTAAAAAAAAAGGTGGCCTAAACAAAAGTTAGAAAGCAAAAAATCGACTAAGTTGAAAACCTCGAAAAAGGCAACTTAGGAAAAAGTTAGGACACACAAAAAATCACTCTTACTGAAGAATAGAATGACTTTATCCTCTTCACCAAGGTATGTAAGCAGCTTAGAGATTCATTCTAAGTTCAGTAGCATTAGTGCCAAATAATACATATTGCCACTTGACGGGGAACATGATAGTCAGGTCTTCGAGTACTTCCTCATTGAACTTTGGATATTAATAAAAAATATTTATTTGATGGGCATTGCAAACCTCTATGGAAAATTGGATTCTTCAATTAAGTGATTATAGTCTTTTAGTGGGCAACCATGTCTAGAAGTTGAAGTTTAATGTCCCCACATTTTCTATTGAAATCATCAAATATACTAAGTTTCTTAGTTGAAGTCCTCAAATCCACTAAGTATGTAGGTTGAAGTCTCAAATCTATCAATTATGTAAGTTGAAGTCTTCAAATCAGAAGAGTCTGCAAATAGTTGAAGTCTCAAATTTGCCATTTCTTTAAGTTGAAGTCTTTGTAACCCCCAAGTCTTGAAGTTGTATTTTTCAAGTTCAGAAAGCTAGTAAGTTGAAGTCCTCAAATCTACCAAGACGGTAGGTTGAAGTCTTCAAATTCATTCGAGTCAGCGAGTTGAAATCTTCAAATCATCTAATTCTATGGGTTGAAATCTCAAATCTACAAACTTTGCAAGTTGAAGCCTTTAAATCCTCCAAGTCTTCAAGTCAGACCGTCTAAATTTCCAATCTCAAGGTAGACAAACTTTTTCCTTTGCACCTCTATATGTCACCTTTCACAGATTTATTCTTAAAAGGATCTTAAATTTGCATGTCTTAAGGTGGATAGTGTTTCTCCCTTCTCACCTTAAGCTGACCTTTTCACAGATTTTTCAACTAAAAGAGCTCAACTTGTCAACCTTAAGGTGACAGACTAAAAGATTCTTCGCTTTGGATAGAGTAATAAACATTCCTCTCGGATGTAGAAAGTCTTCGCCTCGAATGGAGTAACAAACTTTTCGCTTGATATGGAGTAGTAAATTCTTCACTTATAATGGATCAACACATAATTCACCTCGAATGAAGTAGCGAATTCTTCGCCTTGTATGGAGTAACAAAAATTTCACTTCAGATGGAGCAAGAACTTCTTCACCTTGAATAAAGTAACAAATTCTTTATCTCGAATGAAGTAAAATTCTTTGCCTCGGATGGAGTAATAAATTATTTACCTTAAATGGAGCAATAAATTATTTTCTTTGGATGGAGTAGTAAATTCTTTGCCTTAGATCAGTGTTTTCAAAAATAATTTCTGGGGCGGGCCATGCCAAAAACGTTCTGGGGCGCAAATTGAAGACGTAGATCCATAGGGCGTAAGTCCTAGAATTTGGGGTGTAATCTCCAAGTGTAAAAACGTAAGCCCTAGGCGTAAAAATGTATGTCCTGGACATTTTATTTTTTTTGAACCTTTTTTGCTTTAAATCATATTTTTTTTATTATTAATGTAATGATATTTCTCAAATAGTAATTGTAATACTTTTTTTCTTCATTATTGTTTATTAATACATTTCTCAAATAAAAATCATATTAGTTTTTTTTCTATATATTATAAGTTATTTATTAAAATTTATTTGTAAAATAATTGAAAGTTTTACGTTTGCTTATGCTCTTAGTAATAAATTATAAAATTGAATATACATGAGACTACGCACCGTAGATCCGTAAGACTTACGCCCCGTTTCTCGGGGCATACGTCTCGCCCCGTACTGTATAAAACATCTCGCCTCACGCCCCCGCCTTTTAAAATATTCACCTCAAACAGAGTGAAATCTTCACCATGGTCAAGGTCTTACGGAGTAATCATAATTTCAAGAAAGCAACTTAGGAGGCTGAGATGGCATCAAGAAAAGATATGCTCACTTGTTCCCTATTTGAAGTATATGTTGAACCTTTGGTTGTGGAATTCTAGAAATTTTGGCTAAAGGTATGAAATTTCCTATTCGTGTGTAGAAGCTAATGATTTTAATTATGGGAGTCAATGTGAGGACCATATATTGATTGTTGTGTTGTTAGTTGTGTTTTAAATGTTGTGATGACTCTATTTACCAAGGAAACTCTGGTAATAAGTTTGCAAGTAATGGGAGTTAGTCAAATTTTAGGATATGATCCACATTCGAGTTTTCAAGTGGAAGATATATAACATAACACTCCACAAATTTGAACTAGATTTGAACCGTCAAATTTTGATTTATAAGAACGTACTTAGTGTAAAAAAGATTTTTGTAGTAGAAGAGTACATGAAAATCAAATTTTCAATTGTGTTTACATTAGACCTCAATTCAGGCGTGTATAATTATAAATTAGTAATGAATCAGGAAAACCTCTAGGTATGAAAGTTGTAGCCATTGAAATAGTTTTCCAATCATATAAAAATTAGGTTAATCCGAGTTGGGAGCAAAAGGTTATGTACGATTTACTAAAAGGTGTCCTGGTAAGGTAGTCGTATAACTGATATACAACCCATATATCTAATATACGAAATGCATATGTGATATATGGATTTATATCGAACCGTGGATGGAAGTGCAAAAATTTATAGCTACTAGAATTTGGGTGGGTTGACCTACGAAGGCCACATACGACCATACTTGAGATTAAAGGTCCATATGTTGGCATATCTATGGATCATATATCAGGTGTATATTGGAAAATCTACAAGTATGTGTTTTAAATGGATTTTTTGTTCGATTCGTTTGGATAGAATTATGAGATAAAAAATACTTTGGAACTTCCTCTAATCATATAAGGTGAGTTACCACTCAATCTCGATAATTATTACATTAAATTAACAAGGATTAATGTTGCGTCCAGATGCACACGCAAGTGTACGTGGTCACTCAAGTAGTACAATGACTCTTTCGAGCCAGATTATCGAACCCAAATGACTTCAAATCAACAAACACTAACTTTATTGTAACTAAAATAAATTTACTTATGTGACAGACGATTTCAGGAAGTTGTTTGTATTAACTAAGTTAAACAATTTCAATTATTAACTATTAACACTTAAATCAGTTACAAACGGGGATTTCACAACTTGGGAAATATTCCAGGGTTGTAGCATGCACCGATTTCAAACATAATAAAAACTTATTCCAGCATTCGACATGTTAACCTCATTATTGATTCACAAGGTTGAATTTGTGATCATGGTCTCCCGACCTCTAATCGCCTACCACCATTGCCAGCCTAACTACATCGTTGAGCGGGGATAGGCATGAACCAATCGTGGAGCATTAAGCTATCATCTTGTACATTAACCAAACGAGGCATAAAGGTATATTACTATCCTATATATGAAATACTCTAAGTTTTACCCTAGAATGAACACGTTCCTTAAATTCTTTGGTCTATCCCTCTATTCGTCTTTCGAGTTCAAGAGTGGACAATGGATGTATTTTAATGTTGATCGGGCATCAAAATAGTAAAACTAGAATGCAAGCATAAATCATAAGAAAACCCGTCTCATGCTAGAAGTAAATAATATTATGCCATCAATCTTAGCTACAACCCTAGAATAAGGGAATTTAGTTCCTCATAATATGATTAATCATCAAATAATGTTCAAAGATCATTAAAGTGTTTACAAAAATAAATGAGTAGAAGAAAAACCCTAGAGTTCGTCAGCAAAATCGCAAAAGTCGTATTCTCCCGTTTTACAAAAACTGAATAATCAATAAAAATAACACAGTTTGGCTATTTATAGTCTGAAATAAACACGTGGTGAAAATCTGGAGTCCAGGTCCGCGACGTGTACCTGTTCCCTGCACATTATGAACAACTTGATCCACTCAGCGACGTGCTCTTATCGCGCACTCTACTGTTATGTGAAATTAGCTTTCCACACTTTGGTTTCAGCTCCGCGACGTGGAGGTGCTCCCTCACAGTACATTTTTCAGCTTCTTGCCATTTCCCCTTAGTTACTTCGACTTCTATTTTCCAACATCTTGGATGATGTTCCTTTTTAGCTCCTTTTGCTCGCTTATCACCCTACAAAAACCTAATCATCTTGGTTAGAGGAACAAAATATATTGACTCTAAAAATGGAATTCAAACTAGAGATTTACTCTTGAACTTGGTTAAATGTATGGGATAAATTAGTTATTAGGCACATAAATACGCCTAAGATCACCACCCCACACTTAAAGCCTTGTTCGTCCTCGAACAATTTCAAACTTTCATGCATATGACAACTCTACTACACTTCCAACTAGAGACATTTAAGCTTCAGCCACAACAACCACAAGAGCTTCACAACAAGCATAGCAACACCATTCAATCCCCAGGATAACTCGTGCAAAACCTTCTAGCCTCAAGAATTGACTCTTATAACGCAGCAAACTCATGCATAGTTTTTGGTTACACAGTTACATCAGTTACCAGCCCCTCATTAAACACGTTCTCTCACCACAAGTGAACACCCTGATTTACTCACACATAAAGAAATTCAAACAATAATGAGTGTAAGAAGAAAATTTCTCTCACTCTCTCAAAAGAATTCACATGCCACAAACAACGAACCATAGGCTTACCCTTAGTGTACTGCATCACTACTTTCAAGAATGTGGGAGTTCAAGATCAACTAGGTCTTTAAGGATTGTAATGTAGGCTAGGGGACGGGTAGGAACTATTTTTGGCTATGAATAATTACTACATTCCCAAGCGCTTTACTACAAGACAAACTTCATTTTTAGACCTTCTTTTAACAACCTTCTTCTTCTTTGCCCTTTTTATTTTAAGGCACTCAGAAATCATTTATTCACACCATTTTTTTTCCATATATATATATATATATATATATATATATATTCTTCCTTTTTTTTTAGACCACGAGCTAACACTGCTTCTTTTAAACATCAGTGATTTATGATCAAGAGCTTCACACTAGCTCTTTATTTTCCTTCACCATTGTCCACTAAAAGCGCTTAGGATCTTTTGGATCAAATTTACAGGCCATAGAAGGAATGGGAAAAAGCTTCATGCTAGGCTATCAAAGAACAAGTCAAAGGCTCGAAGGGGTTAACTAAGGATATATATCAAGGTGGGTACAAGAAGAAAATAAACAAGGTTATCAAAGAAATGCCTATATCACTTCCTTAACTCCTTATCCTATCTTTCGATTTGCAGACACACCGGGCAAGTTCTTGACATCACTTAGCAGCATGGCAGAAAACCTTTTACACATGGCACAGATTCAAATCAAAATTGATTACTTTGGACTTTTTCCCCAAACACTAGCATGAATTCATTTTTAAGCACACGTCCTTTTCGAGTCACATAAAAGTGCCAAGATGTCTCAACACAAAGTCATTCCTTTATTTTCACAATTCAGCCTAAACTCAATGCAGTTGTGCAGCCTTAGCAAGATGTCAACCCTACAGATCCAATGACGGAAATTTCCCTTAAGACGGTCGTCATCCATCTATCATAGGGCAATGTGACTTAATTATTACGACTGGCTCAATCCTACCAAGAAAGAAAAATAAAAATTATATTTTTTTTATACGGTTCAACGGGACTATCCTTGGCCAAAGAAGCGAAAACAACTTCCAAGGAACCCAAAATAAAATCAATAGCTAAAATAGCAAAACAAATATATTTAGACAAACACTTCACCCCCTACCCCACACTTAAAGAGGAAGCATTGTCCCCAGTGCAACACATATAATAAAAATGCATAAAAACAAAGTAGGGTGGGTACTTCCCTAATCACTCATCCATGCCATCATCGCCCCCGGTTCCCTCAAGAGCCAAAAGTTCACCCTCCTCTGCATCAGAATCAAATTCACTGTCCGACATGGTTCTTCTCTTGTCCTCATCAGTGGGGCCATCATCCTATACGGGCTCCAAAAATGCAGGTCTGAGTCCCAACAGTGCTTCAGCATGCTCATTCAGGGGGGTACCTAGTTTCAATTTCGTTCAACTGCTCTTCAAAGGAAGGTTGGCAGCCATATCTCTAGCGCAACATTTCAAGTCCAAACATGCGAGCCGTAATCAGATCATCTCTCATGTTGCACTCTGCTGTAGTGAGGGTGGGTCCATGCACATTTTTAGGCCCCTTTTTCTTCGTGACATCTAGGGGTGTGGTGAACAATGGTGCCATGTAGTCCACGCTCTCCTGCACAAACTAGTGATTAGTCCCCCAAAAGCATACCTTCGACCTCTATGAACTCTAGCCTTCCACATGGCCGATTTCAACGCCTTACATTGATGGGTAGGTCATTCATCAGAGCATAGACCAAACACACGCGGTCCCTTGTAACCTCAGTGAAATCCAGCCCTGGTATCAGACAGTTCATGATAATTTTTAGCCAGACCCGGGCTTCTCGATTCATGTGGGAATAATGATAGGATTGATGATAGTCGCGGTGCCCATGCCGAATCCACTTAGCAGTGGACTGTACGCTACACAAAGTGTGTCGAATCTGCTGATATGGAGGGCTGATGTTTAACCCAGTCAGGATATCAGAAGGGGCTTCTGCGGTGCCTAGTACTTGATTGATAGCTGAGGGTATAAGAGGGACCTTCACGCCACGCACTGTGACAAAATGAAACCGAGCGTTGGGTTTCCAATTGGCGTAAAATTCCTGAACCACGCTCACATTGCACTCCAAAGGATCCTGAAAGATGAATCTCATGTGAAATTCTTGTAGGCGGCGTATAATTCGAGGGAACTCCCTCTCCAACTACACATCATCAAGCATCACATCCGAAAAGTACTTGGCTTCAGTGTGGAATGTATACCACTTCTTACCCTCAGACGTAACTGCCTTAGCACCGTAACGTTGGGTTTGCCCTCTTGGGACTGCAGGTGCTGGGGGAATGGTTGTGCTAGTCCTCACTCTCTTACGGCTTCTAGACGCAACAACTTTGCCAGATCTTTGTGTGCCAGATAAGATATCCTGCAATCAGACAGTTATATTTTCAGTTAATGAGACCCAATCACCAAAAGTCACCCCACACTTATTTTCAAGCACAAATTCCACAAATAACACGGTACTCAGACTTCCCATTGTTATTTTCAGCATATTATTCATACACACCAATCACAATTCACACATACCCATCCATTGTTAACTTGATTCTACTCAAGAATTTGAACCAACCTAGATGCTTTTACTCAATCTTTTCCCTCATAACAATTTTGCTACTCAAGACTTCAGAAAACCCCTAAATTTCAACGCAATCATTCAAAGTATCCCCTTCTACTACAACCAATAACATTCCAACAAGGTTAATAGACATGGGTACCCTAAAATAGGTTACACAATCACATCATTTCACCCATTTACCCTTTTTTTCAAGGAACAATTAATGTCAAGAATATCACCCATCAATCCCCTCTTCTTCATAAACTTGCATCAATATTTCACCCCCAAAAAGAGAAGATAAGATGTGAGAAACATACCTTGAGTTTTTAGACTAACGAAATTGGAAGAACTTGAAGCGGAATCTCACTTTACGACGCGCAATTGATTGAGGAAGAGAGTGTTAGCGTTAGAGAGGGAAAGAGAATTTTTTTAATTTGTTGGGGTACTGAGGATTTTGGGATGAATTGGGGAGTTAAAAGGGGATGGGGGTCGGGTTATACCAAGTTAAACGGGTAAAACCTGACTTTTTAATGAAAAAGTTTGAACTTTACTTACTTGGTCCGCGACGCGGAGCTGTCGCGGACTCTACTGCTTTTCCATTATTTCTTCGCCTTAGACCCTCACGTGGAAGAACCAAGTCCGCGACATGGAGTTGTCGCAGACAGCACTTGTATATTTGGCTTCTCCTCCTGGGGCGACCATCAGCCTACAGAACCAAGTCCGCGACACGCCCAGGTCATGGACTCCACTATTTCTCGCCCAAGATTTCCCTTTTTTTTGAATTACAACTTACAAATACTAAATAAATAAACCAACCTATAACTAAAAATAACAAGAACTAACCTATTAAAATTAAACAAAAAGGAAATCTCTTCTAGAGTACAAAGTCACGGGTTGCCTCCCGAGTAGCGCTTGATTTAACGTCGCGGCACGACTCAGCTCCCCATCATTCATTGCTCAAATCCAAAACCTCTTCTTCACGATCTAACTCTTGTCCGAAGTAGTGCTTCACCCTCTGTCCATTCACTATGAACGTGGACTATTTTCCTTCATTCCATAACTCTACAGCTCCATGGTTGGTCATGTGCACCACCTCGAATGTCCGCTCCATTTTGACCTCAGCTTAGCTGGAAACAACTTCAATCTAGAGTTAAACAATAATACCTTTTGACCAGGCTCAAAGAGTCAGGACACAATATGCTTATCATGCAAACGCTTAGTCTTCTCCTGTAGAGCTTTTCATTTTCATAGACATGGAGTCTGAATTCCTCCAATTCATGTAGCTGACCCATATTTTTTCTTCCAGCTAATTCCGGATCCAGATTCAACTTCTTTACTGCCCAGTAAGCCTGATGTTCTAATTCAACTGGAAGGTGACACGCTTTACCAAACACCAAGTGATAGGGAGAAGTCCCTATTGGTGTCTTATAGGCTGTCATGTACGCCCATAATGCATCATCGAGCTTCATTGCCCAATCTTTCCTTTGGGCATTCACTGTTTTCTGCAGAATCTGCTTCACCTCACGGTTTGACACTTTTACTTGGCCGCTGGCTTGAGGGTGATACGTTGTAGCTACATTGTGCGTGACTCTATATTTATCTAAGATGTTCTTCACCAATTGATTTATGAAGTGTGTCCCCCCATCACTAATTATTGCTCTAGGAGTTCCAAACCGAGTGAAGATATGCTTCTTCAAAAACTTCAGCACCACTTTCGCATCGTTTGTAGGCAGAGCCACTGCCTCAACCCACTTTGACACATAATCCACAACTACAAGGATATATTGATTACCATTGGATGGTGGGAATGGTCCCCTGAAGTCAATCCCCTGGACATCAAATATTTCGACCTCCAAGATGTTATGCAACGGCATCTCATTCGTTTGGAAATAGTTCCCATCCTCTGGCATTAATCATAACTCTTCACATACCCTGCAGCATCTTTGAACAAAGTAGGCCAGAAAAAACCTGATTGGAGCACCTTATGTGCAGTGCGCTCACCTCCATGATGACCCCCATATGCAGACGAGTGGCAGCTATCCATCACTTTTTGCATCTCAGACTCAGGTACACACCTCCTCATCATTTTGTCCGGGCCCTGCTAGAACTGATAAGGCTCATCCCATATGTAGAAACGAGCATCATAAATCAGCCTCTTCTTTTGATGGGTGGTTGCATCCGGTGGAAACACTCCGCTCACCAAGTAGTTGACAATATCCGCATACCATGGTAGGTCCGTCGCCTCTAGAGCCAATAATTGTTCATCAGGAAACTCTTCCCTAATTTGACCTTACTCACCCACGTGCGACAAACTCTCCAACTTGGACAAGTGATCTACAATCTGATTTTCAGAACCTTTTTGGTCCTTGATCTCTATGTCAAACTCTTGC
Source organism: Solanum etuberosum (assembly GCA_029582245.1). Classification (NCBI taxonomy): domain Eukaryota; kingdom Viridiplantae; phylum Streptophyta; class Magnoliopsida; order Solanales; family Solanaceae; genus Solanum; species Solanum etuberosum. The sequence continues at coordinate 9,809 of JAJONR010011768.1, read as the reverse complement.
AGCAATAGATTCCACCTAATCAGTCGCGGTTTTGCATCCTTCTTATGGAACAGGTACCTGATAGTTTCATGGTCAGTATAGACAACAACTTTAGTCCCTACCAGGTAAGATCTGAACTTGTCAAAAGCATAGACCAAGGCTAGCATTTCTTTCTCGGTCACTGTGTAGTTGGCTTGAGCTGTATCCAATGTTTTTCTTGCATAATAAATGGAGTGAAACAATTTCTCCTTCCTTTGCCCTAACACTGCCCCTACATCCAAATCACTTGCGTCACATATCAACTCAAAAGGGAGTTCCCAATTTGGGGAAGTCAAGATTGGAGCTTCTATCAAATTCTTCTTCAAAGCCTCAAAAGCTCAAATGTAGTGCTAATCAAACACGAATTTTATATCCTTCTATAGGAGACTGCACATAGGTCTTGTAGTCTTACAAAAATCCTTAATGAATCTCTTGTAAAACCCAGCATGACCCAAAAAACTTCTCACCCCTTTAACAGATACTTGGGGGTAGCTTTTCAATGACCTCCACTTTTTCCCGATCAACTTCCAGCCCTTGCTTTGACACCTTATGGCCCAAAACAATCCCCTCCTTCACTAGAAAATGACATTTTTCCCAGTTTAGAACGAGATTAATTTCTTCACATCTAGCCAACACCTTGTCCAAATTTTCCAGACACCTTTCAAAAGACTCCCCAAAGACTGAGAAGTCATCCATGAATATCTCCACAAAATCTTCGACCATATCATGAAAAATGGCCATCATGCATCTTTGGAATGTGGTTGGAGCATTGCATAGCCCAAAAGGCATTCGCTTGAAGGCATATGTCCCATACGGACAAGTGAATGTGGTATTCTCCTGGTCTTCTGGCGCAATCACAATTTGATTATATCCTGAATAGCCATCTAGGAAATAATAATATTCTTGCCCAGCTAACCTGTCCAGCATTTGATCAATGAAAGGAACGGGGTAGTGATCTTTTCTGGTGGCCTCATTCAATTTCTTGTAATCCATGCATATGCGCCACCCTGTCACTGTCCTAGTTGGAATCAACTCATTCTTTTCATTGGTGATTACTGGCATGCCTCCCTTTTTAGGCACACACTGAACCAGGCTGACCCACTTGATGTCTGAAATGGGGTATACAATACCTGCATCTAACCATTTAATAACCTCTTTGCGCACCACATCTTTCATCACTGGATTTAATCTGCGCGGAGGTTGTACACTTGACTTGTGGACCTCCTCCATGAATATCTTGTGCATGCATAAGGCTGGGCTGATGCCATGTATGTCAGCTATCTGCCAACCTATCGCCTTTTTCCTCATCCTCAATACTTTCAAGGCGGCCTCAATCTGCTCTTCAGACAAAGCAGCAGAAAGGATTACCGGTATTGTTTCATTATCACCTAAAAATGCATACCTGAGATGAGAGGGGAGAGCTTTCAACTCCAACTTTGGTGCTTCCTCAATTGATTGCTTGGGAGGGGGTCCCAAGACTCTACTTAATGGCTCCACAAACCTGCGAAGCATACTCACATTTGGGACATCTAAAATACTAGTCAGCTCCTGGGCTTCAACATCCCCCTCAATATCCTGCCCAATTAACACTTTTTCTAAAGGGTCTCGGGCTTCAACATATTTAGCTATTGTTTCCTTATCAATGGCTGTAATTACTGACAACTCCTCATATATCACAGGCAACTTCATTGCCTTGTATACATCAAAGACCTCTACCTTGTCATGAGCCCTCATTGTCAGCCTACCAGCCGCCACATCATTTAATGCACCACCATTTTCTAGGAATGGGCGTCCTAAAATAAATGGGACCTCAGGGTCAGGCTCAAAATTCAGGATGACAAAGTCTACGGGGAAAATCAGAGTTCCTACTTGGACTAAGACATCCTCAATAACACCATCTGGACTTGCTACCGAGCGGTCATCTAATTGCAACATTATGGTTGTAGCCTTGGGTCTTCCTAGCCCCACCTTAAGAAACATGGACGTAGGCATCTAGTTGATACTTGCGCCCAAATCTCACAGCCCTCTTGCCTCAATGCACTTGCTAATTTTTATTTGTACAGTAAAACTCCCTGGATCTTTCAACTTAGTTGGGAGCTTATTCTGGATCCTAGAACTGCACTCCTCAGTGAGTGCCACTGTTGCATACTCCGCCAATCTGCTCTTGTTAGCCACAATATCTTTCACATATTTGGCATACTTAGGAATGCCCTGCAACATATCAATCATAGGCAAGTTAACATGTACTTGTTTAAGGAGTTCGATAAACTTACCAAAACATTCCTCCTCCTACTGTTTTTTAAATTTCTGTGGGAATGGAGGAGGTGATTTTGCTTTTGGTTCCTCATAAACCATTGGCTCACTTGGTCCAGCTTTATCCACCTGGTTTCCTTTTTCTTCAGCAATTTTTATTTTTGGATTTAACTCCTCCAATGGATGAACACTACGGGGTGCTCACAACGTTTACCGGTTTTGGGTTTGGATCAGTATTTCCTGGCAAACCCCCTTGTGGCCGAGAATTCTGGGCACTAGCAAACTGTCCAAACTGCTTCTCCAAATTTTGGGTCGCTAGTTGTTTATTTCAGACATCTGCTGCCAACTTAGCTTGGTCAGCCATGATTTGTTTTAGCATGTCCTCCACACTCATGTCACCCTGCTTAGTAGCCTGCTGATTGTAATGTTGTCCACCACCTTGCGGTATGTACTGGTTCTGTCCTTGCTGTTGATTCTGATTACCACCCCATGAAAAGTTTGGGTGGTTCCGCCAACTCGGATTGTAGGTGTTGCCGTAATTTTGGTGCATTTCTCCTCGCTGGGCATTACCTACAAAATTAACAGATTCTGGATTTGCTCCACATACATCAGCAGTGTGATCTCCACCTCCAAATACTTCACACCATGTTGGTGGTTGTTGTACCATATTAACTTGAGCTTGTTGATGTCCTAGTGACATGTTGCTGAAGTATGTAGTCATCATATTTTGCATTGCTGCAATTTGTGCAGTTAAGGTTGTCACTGCATCCACTTCCAACAATCCAGCGGTCTTTTGCACGACCACTTTAGCTCCTCCTCCATTCCACTCGGGATTACCTTGTGAAATTCTGTTCAATAGAGTAAACAGCTCAGCATATGTCTTCTCCAAAGCTTGTCCACCTGCATCAGAATCAAGTAAATATTTTATGTTTGGTTCCAACCCTTCAATGAAGGTGTGGACCAACACTTCGTTAGCTTGATGATGGTGTGGACAACTCAGCAACATAGATTTAAATCTGTCCCAAGCTTGGTACAAGTTTTCTCCTCTTTTCTGTCAGAAGCTTAATATATCGCTTCTCAGCTTAGCTGTTTTCCCAGATGGGAAAAACCTTATCAAGAACTTCTGTGCAAGATCATCCCAAGATGTTATGGAGTTTGTGGGCTCAGAGTTCAACCATTTTTTTTCTTCTCCTATCAGAGAAAAGGGGAATAGGGTGAGCCTCACATAGTCGGAGTTCACTCCAGTTAGAGTGTACATGTCACTGATCTCGAGGAAATTCTGAATGTGCACTTGTGGATCCTAATGTGATAGACCAGTGAACTGTCCATTTGTGTGCAATAGTTGCACCATGCTCTGCTTCAGTTCAAATCTCCCACCAGCTGCAATTTTCTGAATACATGAAGTTACATTGGTGGTGCGTGGGATTGCCAGGTCTCTCACTTTCATTTCTGCCATCACTGCAGGTGCGTCTTTTTCCACCTCTCTTCTGGGGTTACTGGTTCACTACCGACAAGAGGGACAGGGTAGGTGAGTCTCATTTGCCTTCTCCGGTAACGAACAAATCTCTCTGCTTCAGCTAGAGGCTCTACCAAGTCCTGGTCATCTTCCAGTTTGAAATTTTAACACAACCTGTAAAATGAATAGCCAAGACCAAGTTGTCAACACTTGCACAAATAATTTAGAAACTCAAAAGTTAAATATCTGCCGATTTTAAAGTCTCCGGCAGTGGCGCCAAAAACTTATTGCGTCCAGATACACATGCAAGTGTACGTGGTCACTCAAGTAGTACAATGACTCTTTCGAGCCGGATTATCGAACCCAAAGGACTTCAAATCAACAAAACACTAACTTTATTGTAACTAAAATAAATTTACTTATGTGACAGACGATTTCAGGAAGTTGTTTGTATTAACTAAATTAAACAATTTCAATTATTAACTATTAACACTTAAATCAGTTACAAACGGGGATTTCACAACTTGGGAAATATTCCAGGGTTGTAGCATGCACCGATTTCAAACATAATAACAACTTATTCCAGCATTCGACAGGTTAACCTCATTATTGATTCACAAGGTTTAATTTACGATCATGGTCTCCCGACCTCTAATCGCCTACCACCATTGCCAGCCTAACTACATCGTTGAGTGGGGATAGGCATGAACCAATCGAGGAGCATTAATCTATCATCTTGTACATTAACCAAACGAGGCATAAAGGTATATTATTATCCTATATACAAAACACTTTAAGTTTTACCCTAGAATGAACACGTTCCTCACATTCTTTGGTATATCCCTCTATTCGTCTTCCCAGTTCAAGAGTGGACAATGGATGTATTTTAATGTTGATCAGGCATCAAAATAGTAAAATTAGAATGCAAGCATAAATCATAAGAAAACCCGTCTCATGCTAGAAGTAAATAATATTATGCCATCAATCGTAGCTACAACCCTAGAATAAGGGAATTTAGCTACTCATAATATGATTAATCATCAAATAATGTTCAAAGATTATTAAAGTGTTTACCAAGATGAATGAGTAGAAGAAAAACCCTAGAGTTCATCAGCAAAATCGCAAAAGTCGTGTTCTCCCATTTTTCAAAAACTGAATAATCAATAAAAATAACACAGTTTGGCTATTTATAGTCTGAAATAAACACGTGGTAAAAATCTGGAGTCCAGGTCCTTGACGCGGACCTTTTCCCTCGCTGCACATTACGAACAACTTGATCCACTCTGCGACGCGCTCCCATCCCGCACTCCACTGTTGTGTGAAATTAGCTTTCCACACTCTGGTTTCATCTCCGCGACGCGGAGGTGCTCCCTCACAGTACATTTTTTAGCTTCTTGGCCATTTCCCCTTGGCAACTTCGACTTCTATTTTCCAACATCTTGGATGTTGTTCCTTTTTAGCTCCTTTTGCTCGCTTATCACCCTACAAACACCTAATCATCTTGGTTAGAGGAAACATAATATATTGACTCTAAAAATGAAATTCAAACTAGAGATTTTCTCTTGAACTTGGTTAAATGTATGGGATAAATTAGTTATTAGGCGCATAAATACGCCTAAGATCAATTAACACTAGAATCATCATTCTAATCTTTAGATTTCAAGAATCAAATTCAAGAGCAATTGAAGGAATTTTATGAGAAATCTTCACGAGCGAAGTCCCTTAATGAATTACAGTGATTAAGGATAAATTGTAGTTCACATATGCCATTGAAATGTGTTATTAACAATGGTTGATTCTTGAATTCATAATAGAATTCATAAGATTTGATCAAAGTTCTAGACTGTATTATCAAAATTGATTGTAGAATCACTATTGAGTTTCGATAAAACCATCTAGAGGGATCTTATCTAGATTTGTGGCACATCTCTTTTTGAACACATGTTTCACTATAAAGCTTATTTGAACAAAGGACTTTATTCGTGTGTGAGACAATTATGTCAGGATTAATGATTCGACTCAATTGACATAATTGCAATAATCTTTCGTTGGAATTGTAACGAAACGAACCGTCGTTATTTAAATGCACCTCGCGCGGAATCTCAAAATTTTCAATTTTTGGTGCCAAATTAAATTTTTGGGCATACGAAAAAATTATTAAATTTGAAATTACTCGGATTGGAGTCAACCTCCCATAGCGGGATGTCTCCCGCCTTTAGCGCCCGTTGGGCCGCTATAGCGGGGTTAACAGAATCAGACCCTAAATAAAATGATGTCTTTTATTTTTTTTCTACTTTTTTGGGACAAAAAAGGTGAGGTTTACTCTAAAAATTCTCTGAAGAAAATTTAAGCTCGAGAGCAATGGAGGAGAAGGATTTATGTGCAAGGAAGTGCAAGACCCAAACGACTTCCGGTCCACGCTCGTCTGGATTCTCCCCAAGGAGCAAAGTGTTACCTTCAAAGTTCTCCAACAGTTTCTTGACGCTCTAGTAAGCTAGATTTTCTTGAATAGTTCTTTCAATTGCATAATATCTTGTAGATTGTCGGGAGATCGTATGCATAGGCCTTCGAGCACAGAGTCTAGACGATCGAATGTATGGCTCACTGTGGTGTAGCATGATGATGAATTTGATTTGTTATTGTTGGCACTATGATGTGGTTGGATGTTATCTTGGGAAGTAATTGAGGATGATTGGATTACGAGTAAGGAACTTCAAAAAGGAACCCTTCGGGTAAGGGATGATTGTTTTTCCCCATATATGACATACATGCGTGTTTACTGCATCGTTATTAATGCATGCATGATGCATGATAGGGGATGTTGGTAAGGAATAATCTAGAGTGAAAGAAGTTGTCAATCGTATGCAATGTATATGTTATCTAAATATACATATGTGATTGTGGTTCTTCGTGGTTGTGTTGCATATATATACATTATATTATTGTATCGGGTGTCATGCCAGCATATATATATATATATATATATTATTATTAAATCGGATCTCTCTCTCTCTCTCTCTCTCTCACACACACACACACACACATATATATATATATATATATAGATATTAGATTGGGTGTCGCACCGGTACATTGTAGTTATGTCTATTGGCCCTTGAAGGGATGAGATGACGTGTTAGATGTTGTAGGCAATGATTGGGAATTTCTAGAAGTCCGGACTAATCTATATTGGTGGTTGGAATAGTTTATGTCTATTTTTGAAGTTGGGGGCTACTTGTTTGCATGTTGTATAAGGGATATGTGTAAGGTAAGTAGTGGCAGATTTAGTAGTCTGGTGTTCAGGGGAAATGTAATGTGATAGAAGGGTTAGGCTATGATCTGATGGGGGTGGAGTTGACGGCGGAAGGGATAGGGTGTATCAAGTTTCAAGGTAGTGGTACTTGTAGTGTAGGTAGTGCATGTGAGAAATGGAGGTACTAATTAAATATCCAAGTTGCATATTTCTTGATTATTTGCATGATATTACGTGGTGGGTTTGGATTGGCCGATGATGTCTACCAGTACGTCTTGTTATGCCACTTGACATAGTCCGGTTGCAGGATTAAGTAATATTTCATAGGTAAAGACGATGATGATCTCCGACAACTTCTACTCATCTTTCCTTAAGGTGAGAGCTGAGTCTTATTTCTTTTTACACATTATATCTTACTGATAGCTCTTGTACCTGTTTAGACTAGTTCCTAGGAAAGGTTTTTCAGTTGTTTGTAAAAAGATGATCCTTATAATGGAGTATATGTTTATTCAAGGATTTGTTTTAGAGTTTTCTCATGTTAAATTAGTTCCCGCATTGTCCTATTTTAAATTGGGTGGTAAGGGTTCTCCTATCTAGGTGTTAGAGTATGTTCTCACACAGCTCGGTAGATTGGATCGTGACAACGACCATATGAACAAGTTGTTCTAGTGAAAAAGGTGATTGGCTACTGTGAGATTATTTTTTGGTGAAATGCTTTTGAGTAGCAATGCTAGTTCAGAGGACTATTGATTGTCGTGGGTTGACACCCCGATGTAATGCTTTTGAGCACTATTAAGATTTTTGGATATGTGTGTTGCACGTGTAATCCATCTCAATTAGTATAATTTTTTTAAAATGATATAGATAATATTAACAAATGTGTGTAATGAATAATTAAAATCGAAAAGGGGGAAAAAGTTCAAGCTCAAATTGATGAATAATTTGTGAATATCTAATAATATGAAATGTCATGAATAACCTTGTTAGGTATAAAAGATAAGCAGTTTTGAGAGGATCACATCGCATATGAGGAACTTGTTATTCATACAGACGGTTGGTGGGCCCACACTCTTTCTTGTGGAATTCCATACTTATTTTATTGCTTTATTAGATTTTTTATCTGCGTCTTGAATTAGTTATCTCTTTCACAAAGTCTCCATAGATAGATATTGTATTGTGGGTATTACTTAAATTATTTATTGACTTATTGAGAGACACTGCTAATTTAAGATACTAAATAATTAATCACATCATTTATATATTACTTATTTCCTTAATTTAAATTGTCTTCATTTATACATGCATAGTTGGATAAGTAATAGTGATGGGGTAACTGTGTGAACTATCATATCTATAAGGTGCTTTCGATGTAGTTCTATAGAATCTGATGCATGTTTTGTCAGGGTCAAATTTGGGGTGTGCCATCACCACTCTCAGAAAGTCGACCATGTGTGTATCGGTTGATTATTGGTTGTGCATTTGCATTACATCACATAATATTTCATCTATTTGAATTCACATGAATTTTCTATTGTGATGATGCATGACTATTTTACCTTTATCAATTATATAACTTAAACCGTATACGTGCTAAGGTGATCTGTTAAGGTAAATTTCTTACTTAATATAATACAATTATCGCTACTTCAGAATTATCGTCATCTAATGCCTATTGAGTGCACGTATTTTCCATACTTATACTAACATACTGCACACTTTTGGTGCAAATTGTATCCCAAGAATGGGTTGGTCACGCTAACTATCAAGTTTGAGGATTTTACTGTTGGATAATCTTAATGAGTTGTCTAGCTGATCAGCAACGCCAAACTCCCCAGTCCCTTACTTTTCTATCTTTTCCTCCATTAGACAATGTATCAGTTATTGAACAATTGTATTTCACTCGTACTTGCTCTTATACATATGACCTTGAATTTGGGGATTGTATTTTGTTATTTTTCTACACTTAATATCTATTAATGATTACATATGGTTTTAAACTTGTTAATGTTGAGGTAAATTTTTTATTATGATATAATTATTGATATTTTAGAATTTCACCATCTAATGCCTATAAAGTGCACATTTTTTCCATACTTATTGTTACTCCCCGAGGCTATCCCCTGGATGTGGACACGGAACCTAGGATCACGAGTGACCCCAAGATAACCCTGCTGGCATAACATAAGCATACTAAATAAGCTGAATTAGGAAAGTACTGTGCGGAAGCTAAAACATGAAATGATGGGAAATACCCATAAACTATCTGAATATAGAAATCTGAGAGTTTAACAACATCTGAAAAGTCAAACTCAAATACTAAAGCTGAATCTAACTATGTCTGAAATAAGCCTCTAACTGACTAGAAGTGTTGGGACATGCCCCAGCTAAATCTAGCAAAACTGAAACTAAAGACTAAAATCGAAAGGAAACATGTTTGTTGTCCTTGGAGAATGAGGACTCACCACTGATACTGCTGAGCTGAAGATCGGGAATCGATCTATGCCTGATCTGGAAGCTGAGAACCTGAACCTACATCACGAGAAGATGTAGCGCAGAGTATGCGTCAGTCTTGAAAGGTACTGAGCATGCATGATAGAGTAAAGCTGAACAATATAAACATAACTGAACAAAGCATATAACTTAGCAATGATATAAGATAAGCATGATACTATACTGGAAATACTGAACATGAACTAACTGAATGCAATGACCAAGTTTATAACATGCTGAGAATGAAATCTGACTGTAACTGATAACATGGTCAATGCAATAGAATCTGACTGTGAGGGAGCTACTAATAACCGACATAAAACCACATGAGCTAAATGT
>JAJONR010011767.1:0-21933 GCA_029582245.1 Solanum etuberosum | reverse complement strand
TAATTCATTCATTTTTATTCATATTTATTTATTACTAACACTTTTACTAAGTGTCTTTACAGGTACCCGGAGTTGCTTCCCATTGAAGCTATTCGAATAAAGTTCGAATTATACTCTTTATTCATTACTTTGTATATATTGGCGTTAGGCAAACTTAGGCCGTTTATTATATTATTGTTTTATTTTATTACTTGTGTATATTGCATGTTTGTTTTACTTGTATATTTATTTTTATCTCCTCCTCAATTTGAAAAAAATGAATTCAGTCGGGACCCACAGTTGTGGATTTCGAAGGATGCCTAACACCTTCCCTTCGAAATAACTTGAACCCTTACCTAGAATCTATTGGTTTCGTAGACATTTTTTAATTGGTTTCCTAGTTTTTTCTAAAATTAGGTGGCGACTCCTTTAAAACTCTTTTTATTCTTAAAATTCTTTTAAAATTGACTTAATTGATTATTTTTCGAGTCACCGCGACGTTTCGCCCTATTTGAATAGAGTAGGGATGCAAACAGAAGGATTTCTTCATCTTTTTTTTTTTGTTGCTTTCAGATCTTTTAATGTATCTACTTGATTTTGATTCTTAAATTAATGTATAATTCGTTTGTTTCACATTTATGATACATTACAATTTTATTATATATAGTATATCAATTTCAAATATTAGTTTTGATACATAACCCTAATTTATTTAAACATAAATTAGTATGTATCGTGATCATAGTTATGTATTGGATACACAACTATTACAAAATTTGTTATCTTTTACTACCGATACATACACCCAGCCTTATTCAACTAGTGGAAGGCTATATATCTGTAGACACTATCAATTATTACTGCTGATACATAAACACTATTCATTTTATAACAAAATCCGTTTGTATCATATTCATAGTTATGTATATGACACATAACTTTGTTATGTATATAACATAGTTATGTATCACAAGTTGTTAAGTATCCTGATATCAAAGTTATGTCAAATTCAATTCACCGTTTACTCGATATTATGTCTCCCATCTTATTATACACTAGGAAACTTGTTATATAATTATTAGTCATGGTCACGAGGGGATCTCTTTATCTGAGTTTCAACTATCTACAATTTATAAATCAATTCTTAAATTTAAATCAGGTTTAAAATTCATTTTAAAAAAATCATATTCCCCATTTCCCCTAATGATAGTTATACTAAATCACTATAAAGTGTTCAATTGGCAATGAAATGACAAATTATAATTGCCGTTTGCATAGTTATTATTGTTCGATTACACTAATAAGGTGTTTCGAATTTGAGCTATAGCAATAGAAAACTCCTTTTTAGGATGAATCCAAATTAATTAGATCACTAAAAATTTTAAAAAATTATGTCAAATGATCTAGAAATAAACGTTAAGAACTTTTGATCCTTATTTTCCTTTGGATAAATCTTTAAAATCAAAATTTGTTAAACGTAATTTTTTACCAATAGGATAAACGAGGTCAAAAGTTCAAGGTCACGTATTTCTAAAATCATTTCCGTAAATCACATGAAAAAATTGAGAAAAAGCTCAAAAAGAACGACATCGTTTTACTACCCACAGACATCAGCGACCGTTGATGTAAAAGGCGGGAGTCGACAGAAAAGGCGGGAAATATTTTAACAGTTAAATAAAATCCTCTACAAAAATAACCCCCAAACTCATTTAAATTACACTTCCGCCACGCCCTTTCGTCTTCTTCCTCAACCCCGCCCCCCCCCACAAGCTCCCCCAAATACTCACAGAGAAAGCGATTTCCGCAAACATGAAGAAAGTAAAAGACCTAGAACTACTCATCAAGTATTGCGAACCTCATTCCGATGCTCAGGAGGAATTACTAAACTGCCCTTTTGTGTATGAGTACGAGGACACTCCACAATCCTCGCCGTCGGTGGCAGTGACGCCGTCAGAGCCCACCGGAATACTCATGTTATCTGTTACCTCTACTGATACAGATGGACAAAGTTCCCCTCCCGAAAACGAAGAGTTCGAAACCCCGCCGGAGCAAAACAACTCGTCTCAGCCCTATTTTTCTGGCTCCGATGATCCGAAACCGAGCACGAGTGCAGGTGTAGAGTGTCAACAGAATAATAACGGAGATACTGAAGCTGTGAATCGTGATAATCCGGAGGTTGTAGATTTGGGAAATGATTCTGATGATCTAGGGTTTCCAAATCGCCGAGAAGTTGATGTTCAGGATACAGGTGAGTTTGAAGAACAACTGCAGAAGAGGTATAAGGTTTCTGAGGAGGATTTGGATGTGACGAACTCAGTTCCGAGAATAGTGAAGAAAGAGCCAATTGTGATTGAAATTAATCAGACTCAAACTCAGGAAGTAGATACGGAGGTGATAGAAGGTGGAATTGAAAGAAATGCAGATTCTTCTACTGTGAAAATGTCTGAGAGACGCGAGGAGGAGGAAGATGGAGGAGAAATGTGCGATAATGGTGAAAGAGGTGTAGATGACAATGAGACATTGAATGGTGGTGGCACCGGGGAAATGGATTGTGATGGAATAAAGGATGGTGTTGGTGAAAGAGGTTGCGCGAAGGAAATGCATTCAAATGGGATAACAACAAGTGTTGGTGTGGATGGTGGTGGTGCTGGAAGTGATAAAGGAAGGCGTGAATTGCCATTATCGATGAGGGGAGGAGACAAGAGTGTTGGATCTTTGGAAGAAGTTGGGAAGAGGGAAACCACGAAAGGGAGGTTTAAGGATTTAGTGGAGGCCTTCTCTATGATTGTCGGGGATGTGAGTGGTGATGATAATAATGATAAAAATGGTGCTGATTTCCTTGAGACTGCCAAGAGACGCGGATTGAGTTTTCCTCGGCCTAGATGGTGGCCACCGGAGGGATTTTCTGATTGATTCACTATCCAGTGAAGTATCATCTTTTTGGAAGACATGGAAGAGTTCAGGAGATAGAAGGGTTCACACTAACTGCATATTCGATAGCTAAGTCCGTTGATGGTTTGGATAGAAGTGTGAAAGCAATAGCTTTAAGCTACTACTATGATAGTAGTTCAAATTGATTGAATCTTTCTCGATCATCCAGGCTGGAGTGACGTTCAACATGTTGACTTCACCATTTACTGAAATTTGAAAGAACATTAGATGATGCTCCAAACTAGTACATTGCTATCAAGATGGTGTTATTTATGCAATGAAATGTATAATATGATTGTTTGTGCAGAGATTTCGGCTAAAACTTTGAGACTTTCTGTTGATAATGTTTGATTGGTGGTGTGTCAATCATATGGATGCAGAGATATTTGATCACCAAAGCCTTTTCTTTTGATTGGCACCTATGGAGGTTTTGTATTGCTTCTTTTTCTAAAATGAGAATCGTTCCTTCTTTTATGAGTTAGGTGATTCCACAAATGGGGAATTAGGTGATTTCTTTCCGTTTAGACAATTATTTGATACATATTATGATAGAAGATAGCGACTTTGGAATAGCCAAAATGCATACAAGTTGACAAGGTTGGCCTTGATAAAGAGAACATACTAAGCAAGCAACCGTGACCCCCCCACCCCCAATTCATACACATCATTATTTGTCTATATGTGGCATTTCTATCAATCAGTGAAAGACTCACACGGAGGGTACGGCTTCAAGGGATGGACTTGCTTGAACAGCCAACCACGTGCTATTCTTTTAGAAGATGAAATCCAAAAGACCATTATTAACGTGTAGTAGATGGCCCGAGTGGGTAAAAAAAGGTTGGTAGTAACTTTTCATGTGTAGGATGGGTGACTAATTAGGCAGTACATAAATTTTAAGCAACTTCAAGATGAGATCTGTCATTGCCTAATCTCAGTTTGTTAGAGGACTCTTGTTGGTGTCCTAGATACAAATTTCCATCACACAACAGACAAGTTTGGCAAAAGGATAAGCATGGAAAGACTCATCAACAAAACTAAAAGACAGAAGGGTGTCCTCAATTTAAGTTAAAAACTTCAGTGCATACAAAAACCTCTAGACATCACCACCTCTGCATTTTCAGCTATATTGTACAATTTGTCAACCTATACAAAAGGATGAAAAACAAGCATAATATCCATCCGCTAAATCCAAAATTTCGTTTAATATTAGGTTACCTGCAAAAAGGCAAAAGGCAACCATCTGAATCCCTTCGCGGAACTTTCTATATTTGGTATGTGATATGCAGAGACAGTAATGTGGTTTGGCCAAATAAGGTTGTAAATACGCTACAGACAGAAAGCCAAGTGTGATAGTGTTTCTAGGGGTGGATGAGGTGCGGGTATATGGAGCTACTGCTTGTGCTTGCTTGAGCTGCAAAACTTGCTGTTGGTAGGAGTAGTTCTGCCTGAGGGAAGGAGCTGTTGGATGGCACATCCAGCAGCAAGTCCTGATCAGAACTTTCATTTGTAAAACGGAAGGAATTCTCAGATGGCAATGCGAAAAGGCTTTTTGGACTGAAGCAAGAGCTATCATTCTCCATGATTTCCTTCTGTTCGTAGCTGTTTTTCATCGCCACCCTCTTGGGGCTCTTCATTGTTGTGTTTACCCCTGAAGCAAAATTCAAATTAACAGTTATTTCCGTCTGAATTAAAAACAAGTCGAACCACACAATACACAAAAATGGTGAATAGGATAGGTTTGATTTCTTCTGAAAACAATCAATCAACTAAGCCTTGATCCCGCTGCAATGAGTATAAAAAGCTCATTTCGCAAGAAAAAATGGCTTCTAGTTTAGCTAAGAAAATGCTTGATAAAGTTACGTACCACAAGACGTCAGTAACCTAATTGTTATCACACCTTTTATATTCTCCCTTCATGGTGGCATGGAGGACCGGGGTGGGTCATGTGGTCTAGAAATACTGATTTTCCTATTGAACATTTTAAAATGCTTACCTAATCATAGAAAGTTGTGATTTTCACAAATAGTTGTTTTTACTATTACAAGGTATCTGCCAGGATGAAGAGCCATATACTAGCAAAAAAAGAAAATAAATAGAGAAATAGAAAGAGATGCTGAGATGTACTAATTCGTTCACCATTTATTTATATTGATTTCAGTTTTAATTATTGCATTTCCTCCTAAACGTCAAAATGCACGAACCAGGCTTACTGAGTAATCATCTTTAGACGAGAATAGGCCGTTGTATATGATGAACATATTCTGTTCTTACCAGCTAGATAAAGGCGTTTGTGGAGAATAAAATAGTTTGATAATTCAGTCACCTCAGTGCATCAAAAGCCAATGGATACCAAGATGCCTACCGTGTTCATGATTTTCTTATCCTCCTTCCCCAGCTTCAACAACTTCTTTATATTACCCACATGACGCAGTACTCTTAACATTTTAATGAAGATAAAGACCCGAGATATAAGTATCTACTACACTCTATCAGGAAAATTTGAAAAACTCCAAGTATCTTGGGGTAAAATTTGTTATATAAAGAAGCTAGTCTACCAGACAAGAGGATTCGTAAAATGCCATAAAAGAAATAAAAAGAGACATGCAACGAACCTAAATATTTTGGATGTTGCCCATCGCGTGGTCTCTTCATGTTCACTGAATGACCTGTACCAAAAACATTGCGCCCTCCAGCAACTTCAGAACTACTGCTACTATTTTTACATTTCATGTCCTGACATAGAAGTAGATTAGTTTTAAACTTCTATCTAGCAAATGTTGCATATAAGAGGGTGGATCGCTCATTGAATTTTCATATGACAAATCATAAACAAGGCCTTACCTTAAGAAGATTAACTTGTTCCACCCACTTTGACTTCATTAAATAGCACAACATAAACCTCTTCAGGTTTCTACATTCTTCTACTGTCACCCCAGATAACGAGTTATCAAAAATGCCTTCTGCAAGAAGTTTCTGGAAGGAAGACAAATTCTCCTCAAATTGAGAGCTCTCAAACATGCTCCTGAGACTGCAGAGAGAATTAAAAATAGGAATAAGATTAGAGCTCAACAATGCATTCTTCAATCAAGCACCAGCACATTATGGTCCAAGTTCAACATAACCATCAATTATATTTCTAAAGCCTGACTAGCACAATTGAGAGAGGTGAATCAAAAGAACAAGTGGTAAGCCCCAGAAATGCAGCCTCTCAGTCAAAAGATAAGTTCATTCCTCCAATTTTCTGGAAGGTTTTTCTTTTAATCAAATGCTCTTGTAATCCAAAGTACAAAGAGATCGTACAAACCTCTCGGGAGGTGAAAAAGAATCAACTGGAGGTAAGTACTTTAGTAGTTGCTGTTGTTCATCACTTGACAGATGCCTTGTGAATTCTTCATAATTAAGTACATCCTGCATAAAGAATTGCCCACAATCACATTCATTTCTGCAGCAGCTTATCTAAGAAAGTGTAAACTGTAGAGTCATGTTTAGATTCTTAAAGTAACTATTAACAACTAAAAGCATGGTGAAAAAACAAGCTCGAAAATGGTTCTTTACCATTATAGAGGAAGCTTATCCATGCAAACTACCATGATGTAAGAATTTTCAGGTTAAAGTTTATGCATAATGACAATTAATGTAGAAGATAATTATAACTCTATGCAAGGAATACCCAACTCAAAAGCCTGAGACGTAGGAAAACAGTGTGGAATAGGAAAATGTTCCGTCTACACAGACAAGTGGACCTTGTATGAAGCATGATATGGTTGTATGATATGAAGCAATCAAAAGTTATGTATGAAATAAAAGAGGCAGTAAGATACCTTAAGGTCTATGTGGCACAATGGCGAATTATGATGTCCGAGAATCTGCAATTTTTCAAGGTGGTCCTTGCTCCTGCAGTTCAAGATGAAATCAGAAAGGTGGGAAGTATACACCATCTCAAAGAAAATAGTACCAAAGCTCTTAGACAATTCAATTATGTATCTGAAACCACCACAAGCATTCTGTTATGACATGTTGCAGGCAAAACATGGACCATATCATGTTAACACAAGTTTCTGTTCCACATATCAGTCTATTTGTGTAGCCATACCCTGTCAACCAACAGTAGCATAGTTATGCATTTTAACACTATATCCTTTTGACTTCTTTTGGGACACGTGGCACAGTATTTCATTCTCAAGGCTATATGCTATCCAGCTATAATGAAGAAAGTACCTTTTAAACTGTTCATGTTCCACTCCTTGACCAGTAGGCTTCTGGGTTCTCTGAATTACCAGGTTTGATGAATTGACACCCTTACTAATATTTACAGGTGGGGTAGTCAATTGTGAATAAGCTTCATTGGAAGAATGGTGCTTGTTGTCAACCGACAGAGAGCTGGCTTCTGATTCTTCTTCTCTACCTATAGAACTTGGATGCCGAATGAGCACACTTCCATGTCCTATTTCAACGGAGACCATCGGCTTGTCACTTTCAAAAAGCAAATCTTCTTCAGAAGATCCAGAGAAGTATGAACATTGTTGTTCATGTAAGATGGTATACAGGTCTTTGGTAAGCTTTTCAACTGAAGATTGCTTTGGACGATTGACACATGTTCTCTTCCTTGAAGGCACCGTTGCATCCCATATATTTGATTGGGCGGGGCCTGAAAGCACCATAAAGGGGTAAATATTTCATGCAGCTAGAGTGAGAATTCAGTAAAAGGTTTATCGAACAAAGTCAGGAAGGATGGATTGACAAAAGATACCAATACAACTTTGAAGACAATTAACTCCTTGAGTTTAGGAGTTCAATTGAAAGAAGAAATATAGCTTGACCACTATAGAAGGTGCAGTATGATATATTGGTATAACTGATCAAAGATGTAGAAAAAAGGAGCAGGTAAAACCAACAATGACCACCTGTATGATTTCTCTGGTAGCTATAAAAGATTGTATTCGTGTACAGATCTATATCAGTCATTAACTTCTATCGAAGAGAATGACCTTCACAGAAAGTGAACACAGACCTTTTGGGAGAAGCAGGAGAGAGTTGGTAATGTTTTTTGAAAGGTATAAAAGTTGGCAGTTTAAATGAGAGAGGATGCAGCTTAAGTTGCCGTTTGCAAGCCTGCATTGCAAAAGAATCTACCTGTCAAATCACTTGCTTCAGCGCTACCAAATTGTCCATAGCTTTCAGTGTTTGACACGGCAGAGCCGGAACTTGACCTATTGCTTGTATCTTCATCTAAAGCCTTACGGTGGAAACCCTGATGATATTCAGGAAGAATTCCAATTTCAGGATTATCATGACTTTTCTTTCGTTTCAGCATCTTGACCTCTTTGTTCTTAACAGGAAAGTTTTTGAATCTTGAGACCCTGTAATCTTCAAGATCATCTGGTTCAGCCCTTGCATGCAGAGGAGTATAGTTTACCAGTGTCCCTTTTGTTCGCCACCGAGATCCACATGCATTGCAAAGTATTGGCTTCTCTGGTGGTCCATTACGCCAAAGAGGAGTGCCTGCAGCATGAATTCACCATTTAAGACTCTACTCCAATTACACAATGTGGGAAGAATGAGAGGCATCTAAGAAGTATGACAATCCGGAAATGAATGTTATTGCAGAAACATCTTTCTCATCCCATGACAAAATAATAGTGTAAGCGTGTAATAAGAATTTTAACAAGAATATTTGTGGCGGAGAAAATGAAGAGATAATAGGACAGAGTGGTGAGTTGAAAAGGTAAGTAGTGATTATATACACTGCAGGATGCTCAACATTCCCAAGCATGGAAAGAAAGAAGAAGGATCCAATGAATCGAAACTCAAAAAGCACTATGAATGCAACAAACAAACTTATGGTTAATTAAAAGAGAAACATCTCCACCAAATTCAGTTAATTTGATTAAGAAATTGCTCCTATATAACTAAGAGACAGATACCTATGCAGAAGTCTATAAGCATGGCAGTGGTTCATGCTGTAGACGGGAAGTTAAATTTGTCAATGGATGACCTCAGGGAGCAAGAAAACAAGAAAGAATTGGAGAGACAAGTTAGAATATAAAAAGTAACTAAGAACAAATCAAATTTTCATTCCCTGATTTGCATGAGCAAGAAACACGGAGGCAGAAATCATTTTACTGAATAACACAGTATGGTGAGGAGCTGAACAAAGAGATAAATCAAGGTAACTCAATAATCAGGGTTAGAAGAGAACTAAGGGAGGTGTCCAGAAAGCCAAAATGAAGTTCTCCAAACAAGAACTAAGCTGGAATCCAAACAGCACATTGAGGAGCTAAACTAGACAGATTTGCAGTTAAATAGTGGCATAGGACAGACGTCTAAGGCTATTTACTTGAAGATATTTACATTCCCTCGAAATGTGCCATAATTAAGTATCGCCTATAATATCTAGCCAAGTTTCAAATTATTATTCAAACCAGTTTATTTGCATTCTTGCAACAAAATGTGCTTAGACCAGCTGATGACAACGTAATAGAGTTTCCAATGTAACAAGTCTTTTCAAGACAACTTGAAATGTTACAGCGACAATGCGAGCAACATATGCAGCAAAAGACAATAGGGTAAAGAAGATAACATCCAATGCCTGGAGGATCTTGCTGCTTCTGACTGTAGTGCAGACATTAGGAAGTTTTAAATGAACAGATAACAAGAACAAGTGAAGGAGGAGAGTCTGAGGCCATATTAAGTTGAAAACAACAAACTCGGTTCATGGGGATAACTAAGATAGGAGCGAAAACCTCAACCATTTTCTAGTGATCACTCATCAAGAGCATGCTATTAAAACAAGGGACCTGAAGCCAGAGTTGATAATGTATAACTTTGAAGCAATGAAACACAAATGTCCCTGGGAAGAACATCCTTTAAGGAATGGACTGACAGTTTGCTTATATGGAATAGGGAAATCCTCCCCTCATTAGCTAGCTTTTGGGGTTGAGTTAGGCCACGTGTCATATCTTTACATGGTATCAGAGCCACATTCATCCATGTTTGGGCTCCCGGTCCACGCTCCAACTGAGCCTCGGGTGTGAAGGGGGTCTTAGAATCCCACATTGATTGGATAATGGACCGGTGGTTTGCTTATATGGACTTTGGTAATCCTCCCTTGCTCGCTAGCTTTTGGGGTTGAGTTAGACTCAGGTGTCATATCTTTACAAAGATCAAAGATCAAAGATCAAATTCGTGAATTTAGAAATAGGCCAATCAACATTTTCAAGTCATTTTTGTGCTGCTTTCATTCCTTAAAGAACCATATCAATGCCACCTTCATCAAGAACTCAAGTCTGCCCAAACAATACATTTCTCTAGAGAAAGTTTATCTCTAAACTTAATAGGGAATTGGAAGATCAGAAATGAAGGAGAATGGATGCTGAGAATATTGAACACAATCAAAACATCTCCCAATTGCATTGCCATTTGAATGGGATTACATTGAACTCTAAATTGCCTAGTTAATAAGAGACTCATGCCTAGATTTCAGAAGATACTGGAGAAGTCAATGGGCACTGATAAAAAGAAGATTGGGAACCAAAAGAAATCCCAGTTTCAAAAACAAATTCCAACTCAAAATCCACATTGAATTCTAAAAATGTATTTGTAGTCCATCTTGTCAACAACCCAATAATCCAAACAAACAAAATTCAAAAACCAAATTGAATAAGATGAACAACAACACATATTCCTCATATTTTTCCCCTTTTCAGAAAAAAAACCACCATATGGGACATCCAGTATTTTCACAATTCAACAACTAATCTAAACAAACAACATCATATAAAGTAACAAACAACAATTCTATACTGGTAACAACCAAAAAGACTCAATTTTTCTTGAAAATTTCAAAACTTTATTATCAAAAACTTCAACACAATCAAGAATCATTAACTCACTTGTAACACCACAGTGATAGCAAGGCCCTTGCTTTCCCATCTGTCCAATATAACTTTTTTTTCACCCTTATACAATTTTACAAAACTGAAAATGCAAAAAGTTACAATTTTTTTTTTCTTATACAAAATAAAATTGTATTATCTAGAAGTTTTGATTATTCCCTTCAATCCCTTTATATCAAATACATATGGGTTCTTTTTTCTTCAATAAACCCAAAGAAAGTTATACAGAAAACACCACAACCAACAACAACAACAACAAAAAACAAGACTCAAAATAGTCTGTAAAAAGTCCCAGAAAAACCACTGAATAGAGCAAAAATTGTGAAGAAGTAATTAAAAGATTGAGATGGGGTTTGTTGTTTTTGAGGTGAGAATAATAATAGAGTGAAGAAAAGAAAAGTCCATTATAAAGGAATCTAATAAATGGTTGGAAAAGAGGAAGGTGAAAATGGGGAAGAAGAGAAGGTGGGTTGTGTTTATTATGTATGACCTCTTTCTCTTTGTTCTTGTGTACCTTTTTTATTTATTATTTTTTGTAATTGAAGCAATTGTTTCAACTTTTCTTGAATTTTTTTTATTTTTTTTTTATAAATAAAAGAGATCTACTTGTAGTGTTTCAATTCCTTTTTGTTGAAAATTTTATTACTATAAATTTTGTGATTTTTGAAGAATATTATTGCTAATGTCCTTGTTGACTATAGACTTTATTGATAACTCCTTTACATGTGCAATTTTTCTTGTATCACTATTTGCTCACTTCTTCAAAATTTATTTTCTTTATAAAAAAAAAAAAGATCATTTCTTGAGGAAAAAAATTGATATTGGTTTGTTTAAGTTATATATTGTGAGTGTACAAAATATTGTCTAAGTTATTTTTATTTATTATAGCAGGTAACGTATTTTATTTTAAAATTATGAATTATCTTCTAGAAAGGGCGGTTTCAGCACATCGGGTATTTATTAGTTTTTGTTCAAACTTTATATACATATTAAATATTCATTAAAAAAGTTATAGATATTTGACTATATCTAATTATTTTCCTATATTAACTTAAAATAACTTTATCTCTAGATATTTTTTGGATAATTTAATTATATAAAAGAACTTACATTGACAATATATATAACTTAAACTCAAAAAAGAAGAAGATCAAATTTAGAAGAATTTAAATTTTATTTTTTCTTTAAAAATGACATAATATTATCATAAATTAAATGGAATTGAAAAGCAAGGCAAGAAAACAACAAACGAGAGAAAGAAATCTTTTTTTTTCCTAGTATATTTATTTAAATTTATATTATTGTTTTTTCAGGTATAGGATAAGTGTATTATTTATATTATATAGTTTAATATAAATTAGTAGGTCTTTTTCTTTGAAGGAGTTTGATTTGGTGCAATGTGTGTCACTCTTATTGGAAAATAGAACTGAATTCTGACCATTGATCTATTCCATGATCTTACTTTGGGGCTAGTGGGTCCCACTATGACATGGTATGCACTGACTAGGGTTCTCATTTTTAACTCTCAACTTTTTCTACCAAAAATGGCTTGTCACTATTTCTGATTTCTGAATTAAAGTTACCCTACAAAATAGGTGAAATGATTATCGTGTCATACAAATTGAGACAGAGAAAGTAAGATTAGATTACAAGAAGGGTTTTTTATACAAAATTGATGTAGAGTGTAAGTGAATTTAAGATCTAAAGTCGGTTGATTCAATGAATGTTTTTACTATACGTATATGGTTTAACTTTCTAAGGGACTTTGTATACATAGTCCCTTAAATTAGCATCTATTATCATAAAGTATGAAATTGCTTTGGATTGAAGCTTATCATTCATCGTCTCACTAGCTGATTTTGCCTCCGTTAATTTGAGGCTATATTTGCTATTCGTAGTTTACCTTAGTATAGTACCACCATCAAAATTGTGCTTTACCTCTAGATGAAATGATTGCCTCTGTTTGTCGCTTTGTGTGTGAGCCTCTAGATGCCTCGATTCTAAATTTATCTTACTCTTTCTTGGTCTTTTCTACAGATCAGTATATATAAAATAAAATAAATTTAAGAACATTATTAGGTCAGAGAAAGGTTTGGCTCGTAAGCTTTGAATACATATTGATTTATTGATTTGAAAATTAGCCACAAAATTTATTGATTTAATAAAATTCAAATGATCAAAATAGCAACTTTACACAAAGTTTCACGAGCATGTGGAAACAGTTTCTTACCTAATATAAATGGAAAGCAAAGAATTCAATTACACCAAAAGATACCTAGGTAAAAGTAAATATGAGAAGTTATAGTAGCATATTGGTGCAAAGTTTACTTCCAAGTTCATTGATAATTACGCTTTTTATTTAGGACTTTAACTATTTAATTTTAATTTGGTGAGATGTTTCCTCTATGAAAATAAATTTTCAATTATTATTTTAATATTTCATTGAACTAAAAATCATATTATTATCACCTAAAACTTCAATTCCAATTAAATAATGTAGCAAAATGAAAAAAAATTGGCAACAAAAAATAGGGATCGTTTTGTAGCTGGTCAGAATTTAGTTATGGAGGTATTAATTATTTATTTTCTATTCCGCATAAAATAATTTATATATTACAGATCAAATTAACTATCAAATAACTTACTTCTTTATTAGCTACCGGACAATTTTTTTTCCTCGACTAAAGTACATATATAGGGCTAGTAATTAGTATTATTGCACGGCGCCTGCCATAAAATAAAATAAGTACAATTTTCTTAAAGAATCAAATTCAATTTTTAACAATAATCAGTTCGAATCATTATAATATTTTACATTTTTGAATCATCAAAAATTAAAATGCTTGTAATATACTCATAGAAACCAACTTAATAATTGTATTTCGTTTTTAAGTGGTTAATTTTACTAAAATGGAGTGATGCTTTACTAAAAAAATGGAATTAATTTTCACATTGACATTTTGATTTAAGAAGAGGTTTCAAATTTATAAATTTCGAAACATCTTGATGCTTCAATTAACATATTTTCAAGTGATATTCGAATAAATATAATTAAGTAATTAACCGTTTAAGTAAAATCTAATACAGTGTATGTATAAGAAATCTAATTTTTCTTAAATGTGCCTAAACATAAAATTCATTTGTATCTATTAATTAGGGTACAATAAGGGTGTGTTCGTTACAAAAGGTAAATATTTTTCATCAAAAATATTTTTTGAAAATGTTTTTAGAAAAATAAGCGAATTTCTTTATTTATTTTATTGTGTTTGGTACGTAATGGCCTAATGAGGAGAAAGAATTCATGAGACACCTAACCAAGATCGGTGACAGAAAAATACCATCTTAAAAAAATTGTATATAATTTAGATAAATATTACGGATGATAGGGTCCTGAGGTGTGAGGTGGTGGAAATAGGGCAAACATGGTGGGTTTGAATATGAGACATGAAATATCCCTTGTGAAAGTTGTTTTTCCAACTTTCATTAGGGAAGTCATTTTCTTTATTTTTAATAAATTGATTTTTCAAAAAAAAAAAAAAAACAAAAATTTTAACCATCGAACATGAGAAAATTAGAAAATAATAAACTCTTGGACGAAAACGCCCTAAGTGAAAATTGTGTATTTACTATGATGCTTAAGAATTAAGAAAAACTATGATCTGTTACATCCCTTCATTTAGGTATACTGTATACACTTTTAAAATGTTTAATTTAACTTATATATTATATTGGTGAGAGGGTGGAAAAGAAAATAATAGTTGAATCACTATAATTAGATTTGTGATAGAGTCGTAAGTGTTTCTTCATTATTAATTAGAGGTTTCATATTTCAATGTTTGAGTTTCTTAAGGTATGAAATCATATTGATTAGAGACCAGTTTACCCTATAATGCGATACTTTTCAGCGTGAATTCAAATTTAAACGAACTTCATGTATCGAATATTAAATACAAAAATAAAAAAAAACATTAATGTCAAATATGTAAGTACCATTCACCTCCCTCTATTTGTACTTGTGAGTAGTCTCTTTACCACACTAAATAGGACTTATTTATTCAACGATTGATTTGAATAAAACACTTGCTTTGCCCTACCAAAATCCTTGCCCTCCATGTTGGGTTGGTCAAATGGAAATTATGTAATTTATTAAATTTCAAGCATATTCCAAAAAATAAAATAAAATGACACAAAAGTATATAGTAGAAAATAAAAGAGAAAAAGTAAAAAGATAATATTAAATTTACAGCTTAATAGCCATGAGTTCACCCTACAAGTGTACATGTTTGTTTGGTTAATCTTTAAAAAAAATTATTAAATATAAAAGCCCGCTTTCAATAATTAAAAAAAAGTTATATGAATGATATTTCATATTCATCGTCTCTTTCCACCTTCAAACAAACTTCACTAGTCACCTATGTCCTTCGCAGCTTCACTCATCCTGGCTTGGCCCGGCCACCACCTGTAACGATCTGATTCCGTCGTTAGGAAAAAATCAATGGGGAAAGATTTGGGGTCAGATTTTTTTTTTGTAGTAACTTGGAAATTCCTAGCCTAATCCAGATTTGGACGAAATCAGAGTCAGTGAGGTCTAGGGGAATCTGATAACGAATGACAGATCTAATTATGATTTTGATCACATGAGTAGATAGATAAGACGTTAAGGAACCCGTACGACTTTGCGGAATCGAATTCGGGCGAGTAGAACTCCCGAAACTGATCTTAGTTTGAACGAGTAGTTTTTGAATGTCATGGGTTGAAAGTGTGTTGTGAAATAGGGGTTTGAAACTCTAAATTCGACTCTTTGTTTCCTTGCAAGCCGCCAGGGCAGGACCGTTGTAGCGGGATGAGGTCCGCCACAGCGGGACAGAGGCGACTTAAGTCGGAAATAAACCCCAAAAACGTTATTTTCTGCAAATTTTATTCTTGAGAGCTAAGAGACGACCCATGGGTATTTCTTGAAGGTTTTCCACCTCTTCTAGCACTAAAGGTAAGGATTTTGCTCCCCTAATCCGTATTTCGATCTGTAGAACTTAGATTCTTGGGTAATTATTGTTGGGGGAAGGTTTTGATCTGAAGTTAATGGTGAAAAAATCCCTAATTTGGGTATTGGAATCTTGGGTTTGGCCTAGGGTTGATGATTTCGATTGTAATCCGGGTAATTATGCCTCGTTTATTGATCCTTGCATTAATTGTTATTTGTAGACCTAGAACAAGCGGAAAGAATCCGGAAAAGGGAAGAATCAAGTGCTTTAAGGGGATTCAAGCTTGGTTTCGAGGTAGATGATGGTTTGATTTCATGTTTGTGTGATGTATGTTAGTATTTGCTTCATTGTAATGCATGTTGTTATGCGAATGTTGCACTATTGATCACACCTAATGTAAATGAGTATGAATGAATGATTGTAAGCCATGAATCAACACTTGATTGTATGATTATGAGAATGTACATTGTGATTGTGATTGTGGCATGTTGAATGGATCGGGTGTCGCGTTCCGACACACTAACTGGGATCGGATGCTATGTATCGACATATATATTGGAACGGGTGTCACGATCCGACACACTAACTTGGATCGGGTGTCATGATTCGGCACACTAACAGTTTGGGTATGTGTTCCATGAGAGGACCAATGACTTGTTATATATGCGTATTATTGAGAATGTGAAATTGTACATTGCTCCTGAAATGATAACTGATATTGTATATGTTCGGTATATGCGTGTTTACTATGTTGCAACTGCTTATGTATGTTCACTTATTTGGAATAGCCGCGTGATCCTACCTGTACACTGTGGTTGTGTACTGATACTGCACTTGCTCTTTCTTTGTTGAGTACAGGGCATCTTCAGGCGGCTACTGACAGACCTCGTCTAGGAGATCAGTGATCGACATTGAATTCAAGGGTGAGCCAGTTCTTCCAGGCTGCCGTGAGTTCTCGTTATGTTTAGTCCCTTTCTATTCGGACTTAAACTAGTACATTAGATATTCCTATGTTTAGTTTGGGTTGCACCCATTTCCTTAGACTTGTTGAACTTTAGATGTTTTGGTACATTGACTTTCAGATTCTAGGGGTGTTTTCCGCGATGTTTTAGTAATTGTTTTGTTAGACTTCCGGAGTTTATGGGAACTCCACTTTATTTATGCATTTAAACCTGCTTCCGTATCTTTAAATGTTAAGTTTTTGGGTTAGCTGATTAGTTTTAATGGTTCTCCCAACGGAGGGTTAGTGTGGGTGCCAATCACGATGGTCTGGATCGTGACACCACCATCACTCACTTTTATTGATAATGTTTGTCTAAATTATATATAAATATTGGGCTATTGAGTTGTTAAATTTTAAAATATTAATTGAAAATTTCATTTGTTTTTTGAAAAATTATTTCAAGGAAAACAATTCCTTAATTTTGCACCAGCATGAGCAACATCCAAAGGTATGACCTAATAATCAACAAAGTGGTTGTGAATTATGAAATTTTCAATTCAACCCCCCTCCCCCATAAGCAAAATATAGTAAAAATTTATTTCCATCTATACAAGCTTTATAGAGTTGTATGATACTTGTGTAGATAAGCACAGGTAGATCCAGGTTATCAGATGGGTTTCTCGAAAACCAAATAATTTTTATCCGAACTCTATATTTATATTGAAAATTCATTCATTATATAAAAAATTGATAGTTGAAAACTCCTAACTAAAAAAGTTGTTGGTTTGGTGTCATAGAAGGGGTCCCATTTCGATGCTCTAGTCCTGGACGTTGGATCGAATCCGCTTGTTTTTATTGGAAATTCACAAATTTAACATCTTAAATCCGTTTAAGATGACAGTTCTATAAAAATCTTGCTTATATCAAATAATATTTTTAACGAAGGAGAAAATTGAACAAGCTAAGAATGTCTCGTTGAAAGCAAATGCATGTGCAAATCTCCCCTTGTTACTCCTCTTTATAATTCACAAGATCACCTCTTTTTTAAAAAAGAAAAAGGGAAAAAGTGAAAAAGGACTTAAGAAAATGAAAGATTTAGGTATCCAACTTGGTCGGCTAAGGCATTTACCTTTGAGTTGGTTTTCACTTATTCATTATTTTATTCTTTTTCTCAATTTTTAGTAAGGTAAAAATACAAATATATTTATTTATTTACTTAATTAATAAGTTATCAATAAAACTAATAAAAGTCTAGTTAGCAGGTAAGATGACTTGCACAATTTTTAATTTTTTCTTTTACACATCACATGTTTTGGTACATTGCATAATATTGAAGAATCTAGCCAACTTGGTCCACTTAGGTTTGTTCATTATATGCCACTCTTTTTTCTTTTTCTTTTTTTCAAAGGTAAAATATTATATATTATTTAATTAAAAATATAATATTAGTAAGATAATAGATATTGCTGTCACAATTAGTTAGTTGATTCCACACAATGTTTTGGTCTTAATGTCTTGTAGTACCACTTTCTACTTTGCATGTAATATTATTCTTTTCATCTATTTCTTATCATATATTTGTCTGTTATTTTGTCCATTATTATTTATTTTTTAGGCTTCCAATAGATTATTCTCATATTTTATTTTATTTTACTTATATATATGTTGTAGTTATACCATTTATGTTTACTTATTCATGTCCGACTTGATAAACCTTTTAAAAAACAATAAATAAAATGATAATTTTATTATATCACAACTAATTGTCATATGTTGAAAATGAATAGGAAATAACTATAGTACTAATTATGTATAAGGGTGAACTACGTATAAAATGGTATATTATTTTTTAATTTTTTGATTTGAATAAGAAGATGTGAATATTTGTTTTTATTATAATGAACGAATAAAAATGAACGACAGAAAGTATTTTACCATGAGTATTTACTTACTTTTATTATAATAGACGAATAAAAACGAACGAAAGAAAGTATTTTACTATGAGTATTTACTTTTAGATTGAATTTATGGACATGTATATATAGGAATCAAAACATATCTAGTTTTGTTTTGTTTTCAATCCGGTCTATTTTGGAAGGTAACATTGGATTTGTCACTCTCACATTGAAGTTGTAAATGAATTCAATTAAATTGTAAATTTATATTTTTTCTTAAAAAACAATTATTTTATGGATTAGACAAGTCAAGATTGGCAAAGAAAAACGACTTGGTTATTTCATATGGAAAAATCCTTTTGGTCAGAAGGTGTGTTTGGCTCTACATTTCGAATATTTTTCATTTTATTTAAAATTTATGGAGTAAAATTGAAATTTGAGTTATGTTTAATTATACTTTCTGTAAATAATATTTGACTGTCTTTATATGCAACTTCAAAAATAAAAACTAAATTGAAAACAAGTCGAGTTATTTTCAAATTTGAAATACAACTTAAAATTTTAATAATCGAACACGAATTTTAAAATAAAATGAAAAAAGTATATCGAAAAAAAAGTAAATAATTATATCTTAGTCATGTCAATAATGTTGATACTTGATAGTCAATCAGCAAATGCCACCTAATTGTCTAGAAATTCAAGATATTATAAATAAGGTAAATATGAACATTGAAAGTTAATTCAGGGGTTTTATTAACTTATAGAGTTAATACAGGGGCTCGGAAGCAAATTTTAGAGGTGGTGTCTTTTTCTAAAGCTACCAATTAGTTGGGTGGCTTCTTTTTTAAATTTAAGTTAATTAATCTTTACATAATTAACATGGACAAGTAAAGTTTAGAATTTAATCTTCGTTTCTACAAAATATTAAAAAATAATAGGAGTAAGTATGTAATCAAAATAATTACCTCTTACTCAATTTTTATCGTGAATCAGTGAAATTTTTTTGTCCTTTACTTATTCAATTTTCATTGTGAATTAGTGAGAAATTTATGTTCTAAAATACGCCTTTTCAATTCATTTTCCATCGAAATTGGAAAAATGCATGATAGAAAATAGATTTTTATTGAAGTATGTCAATTTTAATGAAAATAATTGAAGTATGCAATTAATACGAACTCACGAATAATTTTCTAATTTTCTTTTGAATCTTGTGAAACTAGAAAATCACAAGAATAGAATAGTCTTTTATACATTATGAATTGGCCAGTTATATATTTGATCGATCGGCTAAAATAACGTATATAAGTGTAGCCTTTTTAATTCAAAATTATCAAGCCGCTTGAATTAAGATAAGTCAATTCTAGATTTTTAACTCACCATAAGCTTTAGCAAAAAAAATCATCTTTATCATTTCATGTATGTATTTATCCCCTTATTTTTTGCTAATCAGGTATTATCATCACATTATAACGATTATTCCGACGTCAAAGCAGAATGGACTACCAATTCATTTGGATTCTCAGAAACCGCACGATTATATAGCCAAAGGAAATAGATCGCGCCTAAAATCATCCCAAGCGCTATTGATATGGTTACTAAACTATTTCTTTGAAAAGCTTGTACTGAGATGAGAAATTCTCTCCCATATCAATCAATTATTTTATCCTTAAGCAAAAATGATTTTTTGTTTGTGACAAAGATAAGGACCACTTATACTTTGCCTTAATGATCATCCCAACTAGATTAAGTAATTAAACTCATCACTTTATTATATTGACTTAGTCAAATACCTAATTTTTGTACTGAATAAACATTTTTGCGTAAAGATAAAGGAAACACAACATTTAATAACGTCTGACCATTGTTTTCATAATAAAATCCAAATTAGCCAGTCATGAAAATTAGGCCATTAGATTAAATTAAGTATTTTTTCGTTTATATTTACTTGTTCACTATATTAAAATGGCCATCTACTTTTACTTATTCAGATTAAAAAACTAAGTGATAATTTATCCTTATTAAATAATAACTATAGTCATTTTTAATGCATTTCTCAAATCATTAAATTTATTATATTCAAAAGATGGTATGATAAAATTATAATTATTCTATTTATTGTTTAAAATATCAAATTAATACTGAACAGATAAAAATAGACGGACGGAACGAGTAGTTTAACCTAATGAATTAACGTGGTCTATGATGGTGAATAAATGGATCATGGGTATTGTCTCCAACAAATCAACAGATAAACTAAATTATTGAATACTGATCGATGTTTTATTTAATTAATCCAAAAATTAAGAGAGAGAAAGGCTTGAAATTCCCTTAAATTGATAAAATATGTTTCATTATGATTAGTAGGCACATGAATTTGGGGATTTACATTCTACATAAAGTAATCACTTTGATTTTGTTTTTTCGTTCATTACGAAATTAATAAAAATAAAAATAAAAATAAAAGAACAATGAGTATCGAGAAATCTATAAAGAAAAATGCTAGAACCGAAGTATATTTTCTACTTCTCTTAAAATAATTTTGGAGTAGTAAAATATTTTTCTATATTTTATAAAATCTACTTTTTAAAGCATAAATAGTGGCTAATTTATATGGTCTAAACTTGTTATAACAATATTTCACTACAATGACCTTATTTTATTTAGAATCAATTTTGCATGTTATATTTTTCTACCCTATAATAACATT
The DNA here is from genome assembly GCA_029582245.1 of Solanum etuberosum. NCBI lineage: Eukaryota > Viridiplantae > Streptophyta > Magnoliopsida > Solanales > Solanaceae > Solanum > Solanum etuberosum. The sequence goes on along the minus strand of JAJONR010011767.1, from coordinate 601 downwards.
CTACCTATTACAAACAATGACATTCATTATAGCGGTACACTCTTTATGAATTTATTTCTATATTATAATCATACTTAAATATTATGTAATAGGATTTTGTAAGAAATAGTATATTATGTATAAAATAAAATATTTAAATATTTATGATAATCATCATTGATGTTATTCATATATCAAAATTTCAAATATAAATATCTAAAATGAAAATAATTTATTTAAATAATGTCTATTAGTTATGTTTATAACTTCATAAGAAAAGATCACCGATATTTGTCTTTTTACATATTTTTTTTGGTACACTATATGTCTATATCATTAAGTTATTTTTTTGCTTACTTTTATCTATAAGAAATTTCTAGACAAACATTATTACTATAAGAAATTTTCTCATAAGATTTTTTATTTGATTAAACGAATCTTTAAACCTTAATCTAAAAATTTAATAAATTGTTAGAAATAAAAAGAGGATCATCTACTAAACAATTATCGGTAGTATTGAATTTGTATTATTTGGATCCTAGAATTGAACTTTTTCTAGCAAGGCCCAATATAAACCTTATAGGTTGTGTAACCCATAACCCGATTCAATTTACGTTTAAGA
>JAJONR010011766.1:0-27417 GCA_029582245.1 Solanum etuberosum | reverse complement strand
CCCCCCCCCCCCCCCCCCCCCCCATTTGTTTTTTCCTTGTCTATATATTATTTGCAACTTACTTTAAAGCTGCTTTGGTATGCCATCATTATTTCTCATGAAGTTAGAGTATATGAAGGTAAGCGTAGAGGTATGTTGGCATCATATTTGCTATTCTAATAAGGAAGAAGGTGAAAGTTCAGGCTGTCATTTATTCTTTCACTTTTATGCTTGGGAATCTGTATTTTTCTGCTTGAATATTCTGCTGCCTGTAGACTTGTAGAGGATATGCCTGCCAAAATTTAGTAACGTTGGAAAAGGGATTACTAAGTTGAACCATTATAGTGGAAGATCTTGGGTATCTTCTACTTCACATTTTGGCATTTAACCTAGTCGGGCTAATTTTATGCTTTTGATGTTTCTATGGTTGTGAAATACTTGTTACATATCTCTCATTCATACATTACTACTTGTTTTAGCTAATCTGCTCCTTTTATGAAGGCAACTATCTCATAAATTACCTGGCAACAAGAGGAATTGACCTGGAGCCTTTTGTAACTGCATCTTTAATTCAACTGTTTTGCCGAGTTACGAAGTATGGGTGGTTTGAGGATGACATTTTTAGAGAGGTGGTCAAAGAATCCACAAGATTTCTGAATCAGGTAATGATGTTTAAGATCTTTAACCTCTAGTGTACATGATAAGGATGGGAGTTGCGCCAGATGATTGGTTAAGGACCTTTTAAAGCTTTATTGCTTATAACTGGTGTGTGTAAATTCATGCCTTTATGATTCTATAGTTTGAATGTATGTTATCTTCATATAGAATCTCTTTACTGTGGTCTTCCTGTTTTCATTCTCTTTGAAATTGCAAGTAACTATGTCTATACTATATAAATTTTCGGCCATGCCTCTTTTTTGCTGGAAATTTCTGAGATATCATTTCGCATAGTTGACTTGGTGTTGGCTGAAACTGGTCCTCATGGTTGAGTTGAGTCTTTCCTTTTTTCTTGGTTTGTTTTCTAGCTATATTCAATATTCGTAGCTAATATAACCTGCAGAATCGTTTCATCTGAATCGTTCCATCATTTGAGATTATTGGTTAGTCAAGTGGGTGACAATCGTAAGTTGATTGGGTTTTGTGTCTGATATGTTATCAAATCTTGGCTGGAACCTATGTTGCTCAGATCCTCCAAAAGAAAAATAGTGCACTTTTGGAGGATCAACACGGTTGTGACGACATTCTGGAGGATCCGATCAGTGTAGATGGAACATGATAACAAAATAATCCATATATACATGAAAATACCACAAGCAAAAGGGTAATTCACATGAAGGACGAGCTAGATAAACTAAGAATCAGCAGTGAAGGCCAAAGAAACTCAATATCGGTCAACAAAAATGACTGAAGCCTTAACAATTATTTACAAATAGAAAAGGTATAAAAGGGTGAGAAATGATGGAATGACTTTGATTATTCCCTCAAGCATAGTATTTACGTATGTAACAATGTTTAAGCTTAATAAAATTCCAAAGGAGATTGACAAAAAATTATATGTAGAGGAATAAAGATCTACACATGGTGTTCGTTGAAATAAACATGAACTTAAGTGTTATGCTCGGGAGCATAGAGGAAAACTATCATAAATTGTTTAAGTATCTTGGGTCTATTATCCAAGGTAGTGGGAAGATTGATGATGATGTCGCACATCATATTGGTGTAGGATGGATGAAATGGAGGCTCACATCTAGAGTCTTATGTGATTAGAAGGTTCCACCAAAAGTTAAAGGCAAGTTCTATAGAGTGGTGGTTAGACCATCTATGTTGTATGGAGCGAAGTGTTGGCCAATCAAGAACTCTCACATTCAAAAGATAAAAGCTGCGGAAATGTTGATTCTCTAAGAATGTGTGGCTTATTAGGAGAGATAGGATTATAAATGAACATGTTTCGGTCAAGGTGGGAGTGGCCTAGGTGGAGAGGACCAAATGCAGAAAGTGAGGCTAAAATGGTTCAGACAAATGAAGAAAGATGCATGGATGCCCCAGTGTGGTGGTGTGAGTGGTTGGTTATGGATCGTTTTAGAAGAGGTTGAGGTAGGCTGAAGAAGTATTGGAGAGAGGTAGCTGTCCTTCCCTACCCAAACTTCATTCCAAAATGCAGTTTTTAGACCATTAGCAACACCAATGGAGATGTTATTGAAGTAAGGCCAAAGTCTCCTGATTGTTTTCCAGACACTACAACCAAATGTGCCCATGACTTCTTCAGTTATCCAATGGCTAAGTAAGCCATACTTTTGTGCTATGTACCTTCTCCATAAGTCCCCATCTTTTGTGCAAAATCTCCATGACTACTTTTGTAGAACACAACTGTTCGTGTTGCTGAGATTCTTTAGTCCAAGACCCCCTTGTTCTCTGCTAAGGTTAAGAATATCTCATTTCACCAAATTGTAGCCTCTCTTCTCCTTATTCCCTTGCCATAGGAAGGATCTTTTTAGTCTATTGATTCTCTTTTCTATGCTTTTAGTAATAGGAAATAAACTCATCAGGTAGGTAGGAAGACCATCAAGTACTGCTTTAGTAAGTGTTAGTCTGCCACCCAAAGATAAATACTGACTCTTCCACCTTGATAGTTTTTTTAACACATCTTTTTAGCACCTCCCTCCGTATCTCCAACTTTTTACTCTTAGAACCTAATGGCATACCCAAGTATTTTATTGGTAGGGATCCTGTTTGGCAGTCCAAGTTATGTGCTAAGCATTGCAAGTTGTCAACCTGGTTGATAGGGAATAACATACTTTTCAGCCAGTTGACATGGAGACCTGAAATGCCTTCAAAAGTTGTTAGAATTTCCCTTAGATGTTTAAATTTGCAACACCCATGAGCTATGCTTCACAAAATATGAGGGCATCATCTGTATAAAATGGATAGGTGATTTCCAACTCATTTCCCATGCATGTTTGACGCTGAAAGCTTTTATCCAGCCATTAGTTTTTGCTATCCTGAACATATGATTCAGCCCCTCCATTGCAATTAGGAATAGGAATGGAGACAGACGGTCCCCTTGTCTAAGACCTCTATGTGATTGGAAGAAACCCTCAATATTCCCATTATAATGAGAGAAAATTTCACACTTGAAATGCAAAATCTAATTCAGTTAATCCACCTATTGCCAAATCCCATGTCTTATAGAATTTTTAGGAAGAAATTCCAATTGACAGTCATAGGCCTTCTCACACTGCTTGATGATCTGTACCACCTTTGCCTCTGTGAATGGGGTCTGGAGCCACTCATTTTCTTCCACAGAGATTGTAGGACATCCTTCCACGTCAAAGGAGGGTCTCCATTGTTCAGATTCCAAGTACAAAATGGAATAGAACTCTATCATTGCCTCTTTGATTTCTTTGGGTTCCTACACCTCCTCACCTCACCATGTGTTTGTCAGTAGTATTATATCTCGTGTGAGCTGTAACCACTCTTTGGAAGAATCTAGTGTTCTTATCTCCTTGCTAACAAAGGGTTCTAGATTTCTACCTCCAGTCAGCTTCTTCATGTTTAGCCAGAACTTCCAACTCCACCAGTATTGTAGCCCTTATTAACACTTCATCCTAAGATAGAAGCCTATCCTCCTGAATTTTGTCAAGCGCAGATAGTTCCTCTAGGAGATTGTTTTCCTTATGTCTAGTTCAGAAAAGGTCTTCTTACTCCATTCTTTTAGCTTTTTCTTTAGCATTTTAAGTTTGACCCCTAATCTGTAACCAGGGCATCCTTCAACAACAAAGCTACTTCACCAATGCTCTGCACCAATCCTTAAATGCCTCCACTTTGAGCCACCAATTTTCGAATTTGAAGTAGGTTTGTCTGTGTTCCAAGTCTCCACATTCAAGAAATATAGGACAGTGATCTGAGCCTATCCTTGGTAGAGTTCTTTGTTTGATGCTTTTGAAATTTTCCTTCCATTCCATAGAATATAAAAATCTATCCAACCTAGCAACACTTCGGTGATTGGTTCCCCTGAACCAAGTGTACCTCCCAACCACCAGAACTGGATCATGCAGATCTAGGTCCTATATCCATCTAGAGAATTCAGACATTATGTTTCTGTGTCTGTTACATCCCCTTCTCTCCACCATATGCCGAACTGTATCAACTCTGGGATAATTCTGACAGGTCTCCTTCCCTCTCTTACATTTATCAAGCTTATGTATCTACTATATTTGTTGAAATTACTGGCACAAAAGATCTCTGTTAGAGGCTCTGTTTTCTTCCACCATCGGACAATGTTTCCGCTCCTGTATGCCTCCTTCAGTGTCTTCACTATCCACTCTCTTATTGAAGGATGTTTGCCTGATGGAGTATCATTTGCCTGAGATCCTTGATAAATTTTCTATGTCAAAGGATTTAAACCCTACCGCAAAACAGATGGTGTTATCTATCATTTACACTAGAGAGTTCTGAAAGAGAAGATTTGGGGGGGGGGGAGGAAAGTCAGGAAAAATTTTAAAATTGTATTTGGAGTCGTGCCTGAGAGAGAAAACTTACGCCTTTTTCTCTTCAACACATCGCACGATAGGAACTTTTGATTTTTGGTCATTGGCGGCATATTGACATGCAAAGGAAAGAAGGTTGTCAGAGATGATGAGGAAGCAATATTGAGGTCTGATATTGTCATGGGAAGACCTCTGGCACAACACATGCCTAGGGTTTTAATTCAAATTTGCCTGGTCACTTCTCGGGTTCACAACTTAGACAACCAGACAATAGGGCCCAAAATGAAGCACGTCGTGTCAGCAGAAAGGATGTGGAAGAAGATGAAGCTAAATTTCGACTGGTGGAAGCTGACTATGGATTGTTGGCCAGTAGAAGTAAGAAGAGTGGTGTGGATCAGATTATTAGGTCTTCCCGTGAGCATGTGGTCGCAAAAAATGTTCAAGCAGATGGAAGAGGAGACTTGTCTCAAGCACCACTTACACTGGGCTCGCATCTAAGGGGTGAAAGGGGATGGGAAGAAGGTGTGAGGGAGATAGAGGTGACCAACGAGGGATTTGTTCACACAATTCTGATCTGGTGGGAAATACTGATGACTGTGAAAGAAGAGGAGGGGAAGAGAGAAGAAAAGGGCTTCGACCTCGTGGATAGTAAAGGACGAAAGTCGTTTTTGGTGAAAGAACCAACGAAAATATTGTGAAGTTCATAAATCATGTCATAATATTGTGAAGTTCATACTTGTTTATCATGAAAATCGTATCATAAATAGTAAAGTTCTACCTTTGAGAAAAACCATGGTGTTCATACTTGTCATAAAAAATCATCAGAAATCACGGTTCATAGTTATAAGAGTCATATCGTAAGTAAAATCCTTAATAGGAATCATCAAACTCAGTTTTCAAAGAAAATCATACTTTTCATATAACTTTTGTATTTGCTGACTTATCCCACACTTCATGTTGACCTTGTGGATGTGATTGCGGTATGTGATTAGTTTTAGTTACGTAGTTGTTTGCAAAGAAATCCCTAATAGAGTTCACAACAAAATTGCAATTATGTAGCAGAGTACAGAAGAAGATGATATTGATGTGAGTGACGAATTAACAAGACTGATATTTAAGGAGTATCAGAATCTTTTCAAGAGGTCTCTTGCAGAATATATGTAATATGATGTGGAATGTAGAAACTGATTTATTTTGGTTTATTGGACTTTGTTCATCATTTTTGGCACGATTGCACTTATTATTCTCATCTTTTAAGAGGGTTTAAGAATGTTCATAATTTTTTTTATGGATGTCCAAATTTTGGTGAGAACAGAATGTGAGCTTATAGTCTGTGAAGATTGATAGATATTTGTGTGTCGCTTTCTCTTTCTCTTTAATTTTAGTGTATGACTTATTATTTTTCCTTCTTCCCGTAAGTTTCTACGACTTGCACTAGTATATTTGCCAATTTGGTGATAAATTTCTAATAGATTTTTTTGTGATGTGTGGTATCTATGCCTCAGACAGAATCTCATTATGCAATTGGTTTGAAGATATTGAATCAACTCGTGTCAGAGATGAATCAGGTTAGTATTTCATAAGGCTTATATTTCTTAATATGACTTTGACTGACTGATGTCATATTCCTGTCAAAACCATGTAGATGAAATTTAAGAAGGGTATCCCATGAATTAGTCGAGGTGCACGAAAGCTGGCCCAAATACCACGGTTATCAAAAAAAAGAAAGAAAGGGAAACTAGCAAAGGAGATATCATGTGATATTTCATCTGCTACAGTTGTGAGCTTTTAAAAATATGTTGGTGCTGAATGACATATCCTAAATCTCCTAATGGGTTGTCTATTTCTGGGGTGTTACAGTTTATGTACATAAAAAATGTTCGTTATCTAGTAACTCTTTTAAAGTGATTTATCAGAAGTCTCCTAACATGCAAAGGTCCCCAGATTTTGACACTGATATAGTATTGTTTTTTCTTCCCCCTTTGCTGTCAAATTACTTGATTGTATCTTATTAACTCTATCTTTTAGTCAAGCTCCTGGTTTAATTCAGGGAACTCTTGAGATCATTATTTTGGAATTTAGTTTAGTATATGAGTTGAAGAGAGAATTATCAGCTGAATCTTATGTTGCTAATTTTTGCAATTTTATAGCTAGGTACTTTTTCTTCTGATTTCTAGTATTCTGATATGGACTTAATAAATGGGTAGATTTAAGTCTTTAACCTCCTTATTCTTTGAATCAGCCAGTTCATACAGCTAATAAACTTGTGTGGTTATACATTTTCTTGATTGCAAAATATCCAGCCCAGTCCTGGATTGCCATCAGCACAGCATCGTAGGGTGGCTTGCTCCTTCAGAGATCAATCGCTTCTTCAAGTATTCCAAGTATCCTTGACATCAATGGCCCAACTGAAAAATGATGGTAATACTCCTTCAGATACAATCATAATTGTGATATTTGACATTGTTATGTGCAATTTGTTATCTTACTGTTGTTGCTTGTTCTTAATATGCAGTAACAATTTCTAAGAATGCGGCTAGCAGCAAACTACATGAACTGGCGCTTGCTCTGTCCCTGAAATGTTTATCATTCGACTTTATGGGAACAACGGTTGATGAAAGTTCGGATGATTTTAACACTATTCAGGTGGTTTTATCTTCTATAACATATATTTATCAAGTTGTCTAACATACCTGCAAATATCATATTGCTCACTTAACATTGTTGCAGATCCCATCTTCATGGAAGCAAGTCCTGGAGGATCAATCGACGGTGCAGATTTTTTTTGACTATTATGAGATCAATAAGCCTAACATATCGAAGGAGGTCAGTATCATACTGTTTCTGGTGCCTTCAAGTGGATTTTTTGCTTCGTTGTTGTCACACATATTTAACTCATGTGACTGGTGGTTTGAACAATTTAATTGATTTACTAAACTGTTGTCAAGAATGCTCTTTTCAGTCCTCAGTTTAGATTCTCAAACTTGAAGCAGTAAATTGACTAGTGTAACAAGCTTAATTTTGTCTCAGGCTTTAGAGTGTTTAGTCCGGCTGGCTTCAGTGAGGAGATCTCTGTTTTCAAATGACACTTCTAGAGTGAAATACTTGGCACACCTGATGACAGGAACCAAAGACATTATGCAAACTGGGAAAGGTGAATAGGATTGTTGTATTTCAATTATGTTGGTCATCTTTATAGACATCATAATCATATCAGATAACATTAGTTGTGTGGGCTTTATATAAATTTGAAGATCAGGATTGGCCTCTTGATTTTCTGTTATTCTCTCCTGGTGTTTTATTTTATTTCTCTTTTCAGTTCTTTGGTTATCTAGACGATTTCTTTCGTAGAGTGGCGCTTTATTAAATTTTACGTTTTGGATTGCTACGTTTCTGTATAAATCTAGTGTGATAATATCATATCCAACCCTGCTTGCCCATTGAATTTGCAGACATTTTTTCTGGTCTTGCCTGAGGATAGATACATTTGGCCTCCAGAAGCCTAACATAAAACATCTGTGGTGCTTATCCATCTTGAAGTCCGTTTGAGGCAATGTCTCTTTTGGAGTTAGAATCCCTATGTGTAGACGCCTAACATGTAAACATCCATCTTGGATCCTTTTGTGATAAGTAATACAGTAAAATTTTGTTGATGATCTGGGGAAAAACCCTTTATACCAGAACCTACAAGACGAAGATATACTTTCCAGAAAATGACACACATCATCTATAGCAGCAAGAATCTCATTGGGGCTCCAAATTTTGTGTTGAAAATAAAGGGAATTCCCCTTATATGTGCAAAGCGAAGTATCCCATCAAAACTTATCCTTTTTTTTTTGCTCACAGTACCCAAATAAGTGCTGGGGGAGCCACAATCTAGGTTCTGCTTTTCCTTCTTTCGTGTTGAGAGCCCAACTATGTGTCATGTCCTTCACTGCACCTCACATGTGTTATTATGCTCTGTGCACTGCTGGTTCACTATCCAGTTGTGGTGGACATTCCTCAACTTGTTTTTCCTTTTCAAAATAAGTTGAGGAATGTCCCCCACAACTGGTTAGTGAACCAAGAGTGCACAAGAAGGTGATTCACATCTTCTCCCAGTTGTTTATACATGTAACAGTGCCTCACATATGTAATTTTCCTTATGTTTTCTGGCTTTAGGATTACACCCCTTGATGTCATTCTTGTGAATAGGCGCATACCTTCTTCGATGCTTCTGTATCCAAACTGACGGATATGGAAACCCCTAGTCTTCTCTTTTCAACAACCTGTGATAAAAAAATTTGACCAAGAAGATACCGCTCCCTTCCTTTCTACATCTGTATGTCCTGATTTGATTGAGTAATGCTTTGTTTTTAGTGCGTATTCATCAGGCTTTGGAGTTCCCTAATCTTCCACTCTTTCAAGTTTCTCCTAAACTATAGCTCTCGTATTGCCTCCCTGTTTTGCTCTCAGTATACCTGATAAATTGTTGCTTCCTTTTGATTTGACATGCGAAAGTCAAAAGGATTGGTGACACTTAGTGTATCTTCGCCCCACCATCTGTGCCTCAAAAAACTGACCTTGTTTGATTTTCCATTACCAACTGCTAATGTCTGGCGGTAAAGCTCTTAAAATGAAAGCTTATAACTAACAATATCCATTTTAAGTATTAAAAACATTGATAAAGTAGCAGGTCTCGTTTTAATGCAATCTTGCTGCTGTATTTTTCTATTTACTTGTAATTATCAATGGGTGCAGCCGTGCAGTACACTTACTTACGCAGATAGGTCTTTTGAGTTTGATGACATATTTTTCCTACTTTATTTTTCTCCTATCTTTGAATATGAAGGGATGGGGGAGGGAGAAAGGAACATGAACATAAGTTGATTCCTGCTGATTTAGCATCAACTTGATTGAGCAAGCAGATGGTGATTTAGAGTGTTACATTTGCTATGTTCTGTTATAGGATGTAATGAAATGACTCCCCATCCCCCTCCTTGGAACAGGTCTGGCTTGTCATGATAATTATCATGAGTTCTGTCGGCTTCTTGGACGTTTTAAAGTCAATTATCAGGTATGAAGCCTTTTCCCCTTCACCTTTTTTCTTCTTGATAATATGAAAAGGTAGTGTTACGCATCGACATTGATTTAAATTCTTTTTGTGAGGATTCATATAAGCTGACATAAGGTGTTATTTTTGGTGTCCATAGTTAACTTTAATAATGTATGTATAATTCAAAGATTGTGTTCTCTTGGTTTTCTCCTTATTGCATTCTTAACTCAGATAGCATTTTGAAATTGTATCTTGTAGATTTTGGAATTTCCTTTGCATATATCCATGTTTGCTTAGATTTGTGATTAAGAGAAGCGAGGAAATTTTCCTTAGGTTAATATTTTAAAGCCAGGAACTACCTACGTTCATCAAAAGGGATTCAATCGAATCCAGTTCATCGAAAACTTTTACTATTTATATTTGTACTTGAACTATTTTGTAAGGTCTACCTATAGTACATGTCGAATCCGCTTGACAATACAATGATGTTAGAGTAGTGGTCAAACATGTTAAGATCAAAAGGTCGCATGTTTCTAGATTTTGTTTTGCACCACATGTTTTATTTTTTATATGGAAGCCTCCAAAACACTTTTGTTTGTTTTAAAGAAAGGGTTTAGACTTTGTACTCCTCACTCCATTGTTGCATCTCTACTCTCTCACCTCCTTTTCTGCGTCACTACCCGCAGTTGCTCCTTGGCACCTCCTCCAATGTTGGCCAGTCAGGTGCCAGCACACTTCATCAGTCTGATGTTCACGGAATAAGTAACACAACCTATGTATTAAAGAAAAACCCGTTGTTATATATGTCAATAATGCCAAGGGCCATGGAAAATGAAGCATTTCATTGTGGGGTCTTATCATCAGTGGTGGATCCAGGATTTTCGGCTTATGGGTGCTCACTTCTTTTAATATAAAATTACTATAAATTATATAGTATAAATGCATAATTATTTAAACGCGATATTTAAAACATTAATGAGAAAAAATAAGATTAATTTACAAAAAAAAAATAAAAAAATAATCAATTTTTGAGGAAAAAAATTAGTTTAAAGGATTTCATAACCAAATAGACAGATTTCTCAAGAAAAATAAGATAAGTTATTGGACATGACTTTTTAATTTTGTCATGTCACGAGAAACTTATCAAACGTAAAAGAAATTAAGACTAAAAGTTAAGTATATAAAGAAATAAAAAAAGAGAAGAACCTGTGAGAGTTTATATTGGAGGGAAAGAGGAAAAATAGAAAATGTGTAAATAATTGTTATTAGTGAGAATCAAACCCTTGACCTCCTTAAAGACAAGGCCTTCAAACTAGTCACTAGACCAAAGCACCCATTTGAAGATTTGTTCACTGGGTGCTGAACATTTAATATGCTCAAAGTTTTTTTTTTTTTTTTTTGATGACAAGGGAAACCTGCAGCCGCTACCCTTTGGGTGCGCACAGGGTAAAACCCCCGCTCCTATGCAATAGCTTGCAAACCACATAGGAGAGGTAACCCACACTAGGCAAGCCTGGTGCGACGAGCTCGACCCAGAAGGCAAACCCCTTGCTTTCGCTGGCAAGGGGTTTCGAACTTGAGATCTCCAACATGGAAGTCCCAAGCCCAAACCACTGGGCCACCCCGAAGGGTAATATGCTCAAAGTTTGAAGAGATTACTATATATATATATATATATATATATAAACAATTTTATGTTGAGATTAATGGGTGCTCGAGCACCCGGAAGAATGAATGTGGGTCTGCCTCTACTTATCATCTTATTTGAATGAAGCAGAAACTACTTGTATTTGCATGCGAGTTGATTAAGGGATCAGAATTTTTCAATGGGATAATGGATACAAATCCTGGTGGCTAAGGGATGATTATCAAGGCCTTGGAAAAATCTAATAAAACTAAAGTTTGTAGCTACTCTGCTAGACATCCAATATCTTGTTCATCATTGGTAATTTGGAGTTTAATCCATATATAAATGAATAACATAAAAAATATTGCAAGGGTTGAAATGGGAAAAAGTATTTGGTATGAGCTAAATGGCTGTGAAAACCCAAATGTTAACCTGGGTTAGGGCAATGTGAGGGGACTTTGAACACTACCTGATCATGATGAGGTTATAACGGAGATCATCTCTTAGCCTGTTCCTATTTTCCTTAATGATGGATGAATTGACACGTCATATTCAAAAAGAGGTGCCATGATGTATGATATTTGCAGATGACGTAGTATTGATTGACGAGACGAGCGGTAGAGTTAATGACATGTCGTAGAGTCTAAAAGTTTCAGGTTAAGCGGGACTAAAATAGAGTACATGATAAGAATGGGGTTACTTGAAAGAAACAAGAAAACAATGCGAAAGTGAAAATACGAAGATCAAAGATGGAATTTAAAGATATGCGACATTCCAGAATAAGATTCCTAAATTTCAAGATTAAGTGCTAAGAACCTTAATTGATCTTAGTTTTCAAATTTAGTGGATTAAAATTAGTTATGATACTGATAGATTCAATTCAAGAACATCGATCAAAAGGTGATCTAGACCCCTATTTCAAAGAAATTAGAGACAATAATTAGTATAATGCGAATTACTTTCCTAGATTAACTTTAATATAAACCAAAGATTTCAAGTTATAAATTAATGTTACCTCTTAAAGAATTGTTCTTACAAGGTTATAAGACAAATTCATAGTTACTACACACAGGTGTAAAGAACATAAACCTCTCAAATGATATTCATAATATAGTTGTTTTTAAAAATAACAAAAACCACCCTATATATCGGGGAAACCTATGCTAAATAGCATGATTTTCGTTTCCTACTTTTATGAAAACAAAAAAGGTCTACTTTCAAATATATATAATAAAGTAATTAATTTACAACAAATATAACCATGTTTTATTTACATAAAAAATAGCCAAAAATCACAGTAAATATACACCTACTATACAATATAGCTTGCCAAAAGTCATAGAAAATATACACTGACTATACAATATAGCTTACCTATACATTAGCTATACAGTGACTATGCATTATGATACACTCAAAAAGTTTAACTATACATGAAATATGCACTGGCTATAAATGAAGTATACAATGACGATTCAATTCCGATCAACTCAAAATCATCTCTACATACTCCCATAATTTAGATATGAAATACTCTCGATGTTTTGAGTCTTTTGATATATAATTCGTTTAAAACGATTCACATTTTCGATACGCCTAATTATTTTTCAAAGAAGCAGAAAAATGATGAAGAAGACGAAGCGGAAGAAGATGAAGAATAAGAATGACGACGAAGAAGAAAAAGCAGACAACTGACGAAATTGAAAAAAGAAAGAAGAAGCCATTAATGTCTGAATTGAAAGGAAGAGGAAGAACATATTTGGCTAATTTTAGTAATTTTTGAAAGTTAGGCTAATTTGGGGGCAACACCAAGTGCCGAGTGGCCACTTTGCATAATTTGCTCGCTAATAAATACTAAAATCAAACTAGGAACCTTTAAACTAGGAAAGCTAGTAAAAATAATACCAAAATTCTTCCCAAAACTACCTACTAGAAATAAGGAAAGTAAGTGCCAAATTAGCACCATAACTGAAGCCAATTTTCAACATGTTTAGGCGTGAATTTCAACTTGTCGTAGGCTTGATTTTAAGTCCTCTGACTCCACCTAGGCTTGATTTTCAGCCCCCATGACTCTATGTGGGGTTGACTTCCAGTCCCCTTTTGGGGTCTATGTGGCCCAATTTTGGGCTCCATGTGGTCCTTATCTTCCTCTTATTAGACTTGTACTTGGATCATGAAATATGTGTATTATTTAGCCCATTCTGTTCCTCAATTCTTGGACTTGTTCTTGGGCTCTTCTTCCACGATAAGCATCTTCTTAATTTCTCATTGAATCCTGTCAACCTTTAACAGAGGTATGCCACCATGGATGCTATCAAGACCTGAAGTGCAAATTTAGTGGCATAATGCATGAGGTGGGGGTGGACGTGAAGATCGATCAACAAGTCATACCAAAGAGAGGAAACTTCAAGTATCTTGGGTCCATAATCTAGGGCGACAGGGAGATTGACGATGATGTCGCACATCGTATTGGAGTGGGGTCGGGGACAAGATGAGTGAAGCGAGACTGAGATGGTTTTTGCATATGAAGTGGAGGTGCAAGAATGCACTGGTAAGGAGGTGTGGAAGGTTGGTTGTAGTAGATTAGGAGAGGTAGAACCAAGACAAAGAACTCAGGGGTTAGATAGGTCATGACACTCGCCGAAATCATTTCCAATCGGCATAATAAGACTCGCTACTACCATTTTTCATCGGCACAATACTACTCGCTGGAACTATTTTCCATCGGCTTTGCATGATGTCACTCGCCAGTTATATTTCCCATCGACATAATAAGAATATGAATTTCACAAATAACTCAATGGGCAATATCAACCAATAATTACCATAGAACAAAAAGAGTAGTATGAATATGTATGATCAAATATAAATTATAGAAATTCATCTATCGATTCTACAAGCAAGGATCATCAAGTCACAATCAAGTTCACATAATTCACAAGTCTCAAAAGTTCAATTACATCACAACTCATATCAACAGGTAATCAATTTGAGTAAATTTTTCATAGCACGACAATTACACCCACATAAATATTTGTTATCTCATTTATACAAGACTCTGCTTATTAGCCATTACCCTTAATTTCATTGAATACATTAAAACTAACACTTTTAAAGAATTAGAAATCTCTACTTGCCTTAAATCGAAGCTCAAGTGTCAAATTACGAACTTGCCCTTTTGTAATGCTTTTGAATGATCAAAAATTTTCAAATACATACTCCTCATAAGGATACAAATCAAACACCCATATTGCAACAGTTATTTTTGACTCGAAAATCAGGTTAAATAGTCACCCCGAGTCCTCGAAATTATATCTTATTCTTTTTCCAGATTATGTTGACATACAATGAATTGAACTAACACATCAAATTTCAGCTAAAACGGGTCGTTATTCGACCCCCAAATCAAGATTCTTACTTTAAGAACCTTAGGGTTATAGTTTCTCAATTCTCAAAATTTCCCCATGTTTCTACCGCAAAAATTGCCCATAATCATGAAATAATCTCAAAGAAAAGTTTAGGATCATTACATTGATGCTTTGGGATGAAAATTCTTATTTTTCCTCTTTTCTTCTAGCACATTTCTCTTTTCTGTTCGTGTGTTTGCTTTTGTGTTTTTCTATTTTTGCAGCACGTTGCTAGATCTTCTTTTCCTTATTGAATTGGGCATTTGCCCTTTTTACTTTCTTTTCTTTTCTTTTCTTTCTTTTTGGGTTTTGCCCATTTCTTTTATTTTTTTAAAATATCATTGAATTCCTTTCTTTCCTATTATTTGTTATAGACCAAATAATCCTTAATTTAAATTAGGTTATTACATTCTCCCACACTTACAATAATATTCGTCCTCGAATGTGGCCAAAATTTTTCAGAAGTGTCAAGATGTGAACACTCACTATGCGCGTCTTACTCGTACTCTCAAGATGAACTTTTTCCTTTGAAACACATTCAATCATCTCGGGAATTGTGTCACCCATCTCTGCAAGTCATAAATTGCAATTAAAAGCTACAAGGGTTAAAATAGAAAAAATTCACAAAACGACTAGAAGGGTCGTTACACCTGCGAAATGATATTTTGAAAATATAATTAAGGAAATAATAATGTGCTCTCTAACAACTTTAAGATTTGTACACATTTGTACAATATTGTTTATATGCTAGCTTATTCGAGATTATGTTGTGTTTCTTTGTGAGAAGCTGTACAATCTTTAAACTTTGCTTATGTAGTATGTAATAAAATATTTTATGACATTTTCTTAACCAATCAAACAAAATGTGATAAAATAAAGGCAGAATGACCTGAGAGACCCCAGTACTTGGCTCCGTTTGTCAGTTGAAGCCTCCTACTCATAACCTTGCCAACTGAACCCTTAGACTCATTAAAACACAATATTTTAAACCCCTCTGACCATTAACCGAGCTTATGTGGCACTAATGTTGCTGAGTTGGAAATATGCGTATTTACACGCGTTTGAAAGAGAGTTAAACAATATTTTATATTTTAAAAAAATCAATTGAACAAAATTAAAAAAAACATCTTCTTCAATCCTCCCCCACCCACCCACCCACCCACTCACAACTTTCTTCTTCACCATAGCCCTCTCTCCTCCGCCCCTCACCCAACCCCCAACTTTGTTCTTTCTCCATCCTTCTTTTTTCTTCATCATTGAATTCACTCACCACAACAACTCTTCTCCTCCACTTCTTCTCCATTTCATTCTTCTTCTCTTTTATACAAATCAGTCCCCCCAACCCTCATCCCTAACCCCTTTGTTCTGTCCCCAACCCCGCCGTTTAAAATGTTGTGTTCTGATGGGTTTAAGGGTTTGGTTGACAAAGTGATGAGTAAGAGGGTTCAACTGACAAACGAAGCCAAGTATAAGCGTCTCCTAGGTCATTCCGCCTAAAATAAATATGTGCATACTAATTACAATAGTATAAGAGAAAAACTAATAGGGTTAATTTCAGGAACCTTTGTTCAGGTTTGACTTCGTAACAATGACTTACCTTGTAGTTTACAATATTACGCTTGCCTCCCTATCTTGATTTTTTTGTTACAATCAATTTTATCTAAAAAAGAGCAGCCGATGCACTTATAAGCTCACACTATGCACGAGGTCTGTGGAAGTGCCGGACCACAAGGGTCTATTGTAAGCTACCTTATCTTGCATTTTTGCAAGATGTTACTTCCTCAAGATGCTGTATTGACAGTTCGAACCCGTGACCTCCTCGTCAAATGAAAACAACTTTACCAGTTACACCACCTTCAAAAAAGTTTAGAATTAGAATAATTTCCCCTTTCTGACATTATTTTTATTATAAAAGTAATTATTAGATTATGAATCTCTTTCTTAAAAAATCTTCAGAATGAAAAACTTGATTTCCCTATGTGCCAAGAATGCTTTGGCCGCTCTGCCTCTTTAGTTCTGTTTGCAAACAACAGGTTTTGCATTACTTTATGTTTCAATTCATCTATTCTATTTTCATTACAATGTTGTCTTTGCTATAAATCCTGTATGTGTAACATATCTGAGAATGAAATGATCGATACTGGCATGCTAGTGACTTGGAACAAGTTCTTAAATCTGATCTCCTGCTAGTGAATTAAGGATTTCTGAATTTTTTTTATCATTGTAACTTATTATGCCGGTAAAAAACCATTGTATCTTTGTATTTTTTATGCATAAATTTATTTACTTCCGAGATGAATAACAATTTGTTGTTTGATTCGTAAAGTAAAGCACATAAAATTCCAATTATTGTGGCAAGAAATATTGATGATGCTTCAGATACTTGATACGCACTAGAGACAACAAACATAATGTTGGTTGTTAATACTGTATTAATTTCATATCAATGTTTAACACAAATAGAATATATGGAGATGATTGCGTTCATTAATAAAAACTACAAAAGGATAAGCTTGAAATATTAAATTATATTATTATTCCAAAATAAAAATGTTAACTTTTGTAACAACGTAATTAAAATACGGGAGGTATGCATAAAAACGCAAACCATAATGGAAGGCAGTGTTATGAACCCAAACCTGGAAAGAGGTCTCTGAAATTACGCAAACTAATAATTAGAAACTTTGAAGCAATAGATGAATATTTTAATTGCCTAAAGATTGAGATTTATTAATTAAATAGTCAAATTTTTTCATGATTTTTCTGCTTAGGGTTTTAGCAAGTACTTTAATTTTGATAAGATTTGTGAATTAATAATAATACTAAGATAGTCCAAGAGAAGATGTAAAGTAGGTTAAATTTTATAATTTTGAGATTACCATAGTATCAATTGGACCAGAGTATGACATTGTTTGAATCTAAAAGAACTTCATGTAAGGTGAAATAAAAATAATGTTGTTTTTACTACCATAAGCATAATAATATCAGTCAATACAACAGCATATTGAAGTAGTTGCTAGTGGGTATGTAGTATGAAGACGAAGAATCTTGTATTAGTAAACCATTTTTAGGTCCATAACCTGAACAAAGTTGGTATAGCCAATTCTTCGATAATGGTTGACCATATCAAATTCTTCATTAGGATATACTCATGGATAATTTGTTTGCTCTTAAATTATTTTTTTGGATGACCATTGCTTGCTCTTAAATTTGCTTCTCATTGACATGCTCATTGCAGAATTTACCATTTGTCTCGAGTCTGACCAGGCCAGGATATTTTGTTTCATCTTCCTTTTCCCCACAATGTGTTTGATGTGCCTTCATTATGTGGTTTTGATACTTCTTTTGCAGTTATCAGAGCTTGTGAATGTGGAAAGTTATGGGGACTGGATACGTCTGGTTGCTGAATTTACTTTGCGATCTTTGCAGTCTTGGCAGGTTAACTCTTTGATAACTGGATTCAAGAATAGCCTTTGGTCATTAAAATTTAACTCTGTTTTCTCGAAATTTCTGATTTTATTCCCATGATCAGTGGGCTAGTTGCAGTGTTTACTACCTTCTTGGGCTGTGGTCTAGATTGGTTTCGTCGGTTCCATATTTGAAGGGAGACACACCAAGCCTGCTTAGTGATTTTGTGCCAGAGATTGTCAAAAGTTTTATCACATCTCGATTTGGTTCCTCTCAGGTTGCACTGAATCGATTTTGCATGTGAGGTTGCATCAAGAGTTATCATATTAAGTTGTGGCTTTCGATTTACTTTCTGTTATGTTTTGGTGTTGCAGGGTGAAGTCTCTGATCTCTCAGAGAACCCCCTTGACAATGTTGAACTTCTTCAAGATCAGCTCGACTGCCTTCCTAATCTTTGTAGATTTCAGGTTCAGACTCTAAAATATCGACACTTCAAAGATTATCAAAATGTTCTGAAAGCTGCTCGACTTTCTGTTCATTTTTTTAGTTCAGACTGCTCAGAATATGTTTTGACTGTTGGTTTTTGACTTACTGAATTTTCTGAATTCGGTTTTGTTCGATACAGTATGAGAGCTGTAGCTCATACATTATGCAGATTACTGATCCTCTGCTTCAGATGTATATGGTATGCTTAGATCGTCATCTAATAATTTGTAAGAGTTGAATGCCTAATGGAGCTTATGTGTTTGCAGTGATACATTTGTTTCTGTCTGAAACAGGAATCTGCTGATCCCCAGGTTCTTACAGTGGTGGAAACAAAATTTGCTTGGATAGTTCACATTATTGCAGCTATTGTTAAGACTAAGCAGCTTAGTGGATACAGGTATTGCCAGCTATATGCTTATTTTAACTGTGTTGTGAATCTTCTAGGTTCGCCATTCACCTAATTTTCTCTCATGTATATTTCCACTTTCAGTGGTGAATCTCAAGAAATCCATGATGCAGAACTTTCAGCACGTGTACTGCGGCTGATAAATGTTACTGATAGTGGTTTACGCAGTCAGGTTCACTCAAATTTCCTCCTGATACTTTGGCAATATAGCATTAAAATGTAGAGAAGTTATTTTGTCATGTTCAGCTGAATTAAAATGAAGGTCTAACTCTATTGTGTATTGTATTCTTTGTTTTTTCCTTAGTAACTTGATCGAATTTGCATATATTGGGTGACATTTTTGGTACTCACGTATTGTTTTTGTCATTCTTCATATAATCCAGAGATATGCAGAAACAACCAAACAACGCCTTGATCTAGCTATTCTTGTGTTCTTCCAGAACTTCAGAAAGTCGTATGTTGGAGATCAGGCAATACATTCATCTAAGGTACATAATTGAAATTTGTTTGCTATCTTACCCAAGTGCTAAACTTCTTATTTCATTTCTTACTGGGTATTTAATCCATTTATTCCTCTGCAGCAACTATATACTAAATTGGCTGAGCTTCTTGGGCTCCATGATCATCTGCTTATATTGAATCTCATTGTTGGGAAGATAGCAACGAATCTTAAGTTTTACAGAGAGGTAATTGTAATAGTTGATTTCTTGTGATTTTTCGATGAAAGTGAATCATTATTTCTCTTCTTTTTCATTAGAGTGATGAAGTTATCAGTCAAACATTAAATCTCATGTTGGAAATGGCATCTGGGTAAGTATCATCTTACTATTCTTCTCAACTTTTTTGCTATTAT
Organism: Solanum etuberosum; assembly: GCA_029582245.1. Lineage (NCBI taxonomy): Eukaryota > Viridiplantae > Streptophyta > Magnoliopsida > Solanales > Solanaceae > Solanum > Solanum etuberosum. Next base: position 7,729 of record JAJONR010011766.1, on the reverse strand, counting down.
TAGAATTGAGGACATCTCCTGGCTCTTTGTAATTAGTTTAACCTTCTTGAATTGACAGATATATGACTGCAAAACTTCTGGTAAAGTTGGATACCACTCAATTAATAATCTCCAATCGGAATGTAAGTATTGTTTGTAACTGTGGTATATTGCTCTCTTTTCAAGTTGTTCCTAAACATTTGCGGCTTTGATCTGATACTTTAAATTCTGCATATTTAGAGGGAAGAATTCCCCTTTTTGGGGGACTATAGGTGCTCTCGTAGTAGAACTACCTTCTACTATATTATTGGCTTGTTGATCTTCATGGAAGATAGCTTTTTGAAATTTAAAGCATCAATGGATCCACTTCTGCAGGTATTCATGTTTTTGGGATTGTGATATTAATGTAACATTCTTATTTGTCTTGCCTTGAATAGTATGTGAAGTGTTTTTTCCCCTCACCGTTTCTTTTTTGTTTAATTGCACCTCAAATTGCTCAACTCTCTTTTCATTAATTAATTGCTCCTAGTACTTTGTTTTAGTATTAAAAAATTCAGAAGCTTTACTTAGGTTTCTGCTCCTCACTCTGATAATTTGAGTTTATTGATGCAATAAAAGGTCTTGCTCAGTTTGAAATTGATACCAGATGCCTTGTTTCACACTGATGATGTTAAACAAGCATTAATTGGGTTGATGAGGGATCTCAGAGGAATTGCAATGGCTACAAGTAGGTTAGTAGCATGGTCAATATCAATATTTTCTGTTGAGGGACTAGACTTGAATATTTTTGACACTAATTTTTTCTTTGTTCTCCTATTCCTACCATTCAACAGCCGAAGGACATACAGTTTTCTATTTGATTGGTTATATCCAGCACATATTCCTCTTCTTCTCAAGGCCATAACAATATGGGCAGACACTCCAGAGGTGAGACTTAATCCACAACTTGACATACTGCTCTGGTGATTACATAAGCTCGTCCATAATTGGTTATAGTTGCACCCCATCAACCCCTTCCCCCCACCTCACCATGGTTCTCTTATCACCATCAAAGTTGTGGCTTACAAGTTGTTTTATCCATATATTCCTTCTTGGTCCATAAATAGCCTCTCTACCCCACAAAGGTAGGGGTAAGGTCTGCGTACAACCTACGCTCCTCAGACCCATTTGTGGGATTTCACTGGGTATGTTGTATTCACTTGATAATAGAACACTTAAATCCTAGAGGTTTTTTGTGTATTTGAAAAACAAATGCTTAACAGATGTCAAATATTTGTAATGATTCAACTGGTGAAAGTACTTTTTTGAAGTTATCATGTACACATGCAGTACCTTGTGGTAAGCAGTTAAAGTGTACTACTGCATTAAATCCTTTTAGGGTTTAATTGTTCTTCAAAGAGCGGTAGAGTTAGCTCAGATTTCGAGAACTGGTATGGTGTTTTGAAGTTAGAAAGCTACCAGGAACAATTCTTGAGGGGGGGGGGGGGGAGTCTCTTTTTTCCCGGTGATCTTAGTTTCTTTCTGGCATCTTGACAGTTTGTTTACTAATCATCTCTCTGTGATATTAATCTAAAAACTATAGTATCTTTTATGGGGGAAAACAGAATTTATGGTGCTTTGGGATTTAAGTCTTATGATATCACCAGACTCATTGCCCGAGCTGAAGTCTTGTTTGAGTGGGTAGAACGAAGTAGAAATTTGATGCGCAGAACTATGTACATTCAGCCGGGAAACCATGGAATGGTTGGTGTTTGTATTACAGGAGGCATCAAAAGACTCTGGTACTTGCACTAGAAGATTGAAGCTAAACGAACAGTGGGCGAACTTTTTCTGCTCAAGAAAAAACAGCAAATTTGGAAGATTAATAAGCATAGTGACGGTGCAAGGTGAAAATAGATCTGTCATTATTATTCCACAGATTGCATTCAATGCTGGGTGGCGCAACATAACATTTAAGATCGACACCTTCATTAATGAATACAAAGGAGCCTTTATTACAAACATTCCTAGGAAGGTTGACCCAAAGATCCATTGTGAAAACTCACTTAGGGCTAGCAAGTTGTCGATAAAGCTGAAGGTCGGATCAACACCAGCAACAACACTACCATCTCTGGAGGAGCTATGAACTATGAAACTGGCTTGCTAAGCAGGTGTGTTGTTGGGAGTTTCAACATAGATCTGAAGGAGAAATCAATGCTAGCAGATATACAGTGGTGGTCAGTGAACATCTGGAAGAATGTTTTTGGAGTGAACATATATGCAATGGGTGGTTGATCCTATTTATTCGAATTCCCAAACAAACACATGCCAGAACACATTTTACAGGGGGGAATGGTTTGCTGGAACTTCCAGTCATGTGGTCACTAGCTCCTGAATCTACGATCCAAGAATCTATTTGGCACTAAGAAAAGCAGATGATACAATACCTGTTTCAGTAAAAGAACAAGAAGGATTTGATGAATTTGGTGCATTTGGACGAAATTGTGGAGATTGAAGGAGTTTGTGTATAATTTCCAGTTGTTCCCTTTTAAATGGAGACGTTTTTGGAGAAAGTTGCTTCCCTGATCAATATAAGTTGTTTGGAGGGCCTGACCATTTTGATATTGAAAGCCACGATTATCAACTCCCTTCTTCCAGTTTAGTGGTTTCCCATGAATCTTCCAACATGTTTCACGGGTAGGCCAATGTTTTTTGAAATGATCGCACCATCACCTTTTGTTTTTGTCATCTCCATTCTTCACCTGTTATAAGAGCTGAAGAGTCTATAACAAGTTTTAGTTCAACATTTAAATCAGGTTTTAACATAACTTTCCTCCTAGTTTCCTCTTTCCTAACTTCAGAAAAGGTTTCACGAAGTGAGGGCATAGGAATTTTTTCCTAAGATTCGGGACTTGACCTTGTTGAACTCCTTTTGCTAAAAAAGGTAAAGTCTCTCATTTTCTTCCCTTCTTTTGCTTTCACACTATCCACAATACACTCCCATTCATAATTGTAATACTGGTCTAACTCCTGCCACAAAGAAACCATTTTATTATAATAAGTAGTGTCTTTCTTCTCACCCTTCTTAGCTTGCCATAGTTTAGTTTTTAACTCAAAAATTTGAGAGGCATTTTCTACATCAGATATGTCTCCCTATCGGCTTCCCACACATCCTTAGCGATGGGCAAAAAGAGATAAGATTTACCTAGGACTGGTTCCATGGAATTTATTAACCAAACAATCACGAGTGAATTCTCTGATCTCGAGCAGTTCATCTTGGGGTCTCCAACTCCCAGCTTTTTCGTCTCTCCGCTCAGATGTCCCAGCTTTCCATGACCATCGATTGCAAGCTTTGCGGACTGTGCTCATTCGAGATAGTTCTTCACATTTAATCGATGAGAGGTTAACTGGAAGGGCATGTGAGAAGCATTGCCTCCTTGTGTCATCAGATTTTCTATAGGATCTTCCAGAGGAGAACTTTTGTCTTCTATTGATGTTTCAGAAAGATCCTCTCCATGAAATGCTGTTTTATCCGTATGATATTAGGTGAAAAAGTCTCCTCTCTGATACCATGAAAAGATATGGCACATGGGCCTAAATCAACTCCAAAAGCTAGCTCATGAGAGGAGGTTTTTCCAAGTCCATACAAAGAGACCGATTTCCCATCCTTCTACTGACGTGGGACTTCTTAACACTGTAAATATATGGCACGTGGGACTAATTCAACTCCAAAAGCTAGCTCATGAGGGGAGGTTTGTCCAAGTCCATAAGGAGGCCAATTTTCAATCCCTCTACCGATGTGAAACTTCTTAACACTCCCCCGCACACCCAGACCTAAACTGGAGCGGGAACATTTCTAAATGGGGGCCCAACACCGGTGAACAACAAATTAGGATGAGCCTGGCTCTGATACCATGAAAGTTTAGATACTGCAAAAGTATTTCTCTATTCATAGTATTTGTACAATATTTATAAGAGAACAAGTAAGATCAAATAAACTAATCAATCCCTAATTCTTAGGAAATTCTTGAATCAAGGGATTTCCTCTAAACTATTTTTTCTAGAATAATATATTCTAATCCCATATTTACAGGAGCAGATTACAATCAAATCTGCCAGCTTATTTGTGGAGCAGATTATAATCAAATCTGCCAGCTCATTGGTGGAGCAGATTATGACTAAATCTGCCAACTCATTCGACACTGGTGTTTCAGGAAGATGTGAGAAAAGGCTGACCAGGTGGAATCAGAAAATCACAGTACCTTTCTCTTGGAGGCAGTCCTGATCAACCTTTTCTTAGATGCTCTAACTACTTGATGTCTTTGTTTCCTCTTCCTAGAAATGTGGGTAAAAGAATAGATGCCCTCAGAAGGAATTTCTTACGGCAAGGAAACATGGAGAGGAAAGGTTTTCCTCTGGTCAAATGGGAAACTTTATATATTTCAAAGAAACAAGAAGGAATTGGAATCAGGAACTTGAGAAAACAAAACAGAAGTCTCCTGATGAAATGGCTTTGGATTGGAGATACCCAAATGAGGGACAAACACTTTAGGGCACTGTGATAAGGGCTAAATATAGGAAGGAGGGCTTTTGGGAGACCAGAGGGGTGAAAACTCCTATAGTCTGTGGAAATCCAGTAGAAACTAGTCTGTGGAAATCCATTAGAAACTTGTGGTCTGGTTTCTCAGAAAAACTTTGCTATAATGTGAAGGATGGAAGGAAGAGGAGGATATTGTTTTGGTAGGATAACTGGTTGGGGATTGGAAGTCTTAAGCAGTTGTATCCTTGTATTTTCAACTTAAATCAGCATTAGGGAGCTACATTGAATGAAGTTTGGTCAACACAGGAGGGAAGTTTGCTGCAGGACTAATTGATGGAGAGTTTGACCAATTTTTGTGGCACTCTAGATCAATTTAAGGGACTATAGGATGAGGAAGACACACTCAGATGGAACAGTCATAGTAAGGCTATTTACAGCAAGTTCTGCTTACAAGGATCTGAACCAGATGGGATCACAACTAAGCTTTTTCTCTTGGAACTCCAACAGAAAGTCAAAATTCCATATAATTGGGTGGTTTTGAGAGAACCAGTTCTAACTCATGATAAGCTATGTAGGAGGGCATATGGTCTCAAGATGCTATTTATGTGGACAAAGTGTTGAGGCAGTTAACCATCTGTTCCTATATTGTAAAATGACCAGTCATATATGGGATCTGTTTATTAGCTTAAGAGGCATTAGGTGTACAATGCCAGGAAGAACCTCAGAAGCCCCGACAAGCTGGACTACAGAGGGGGAAAGCAGCACACACAAGGACAGACGGAGAAATGTTCCGGTGACAATAAGGTGGACAATATGGAAGGAAAGGAACTCTAGGTGTTTTGGATACTCACAGCTCCTTGCAAAGATTGAAAATGAATTGTATTCGTATGTTTTGTTACTGGTGTAATTCAGAGTACATAGATGATCCAGTCTCCGTTATTGACATCCTAGTGTCATGTCCCGCCACTTGGCTCCTTATAGAAGATCAAGGACCTAGAGTTTTTCTCTAGTTTATACTTTTTCTTTTTGGATCTTTTGATGTAAAAATTCATTTTGGTGGCCAACACTTATGTGTTGATGATTAATATACTGTAATGTTACCTTGTCAAAAGAAAAGAAGTGCTGTAGAGCTCCTGGTTTTAATCTTTACAACCATTCTCTTTTCCACACATTCTTCAATAGAAGATATGCTTCTCTCTTGACATTTGCTTGCTATTACAATAATGAGCTACCCTTATTGCACTGTGGATCCTGGATATAGAACATTTGTGTATATGAATTAACATGCTGGTGAAATGAAGAGTACTACTACTAGATTGTTAAAATTTGGTTGGCTTAACAAGATCCAACAATTATTGAAAACAAAATAATACTTACTTTTTGGGATGTCAACTTATAGGGGGCAATTTCCCCTTACAATTTAAGAAAGTCTTGTATTAAACTACATGGAAATTGATCCCTTGATGGTGCTTGTGCTTTGGTGCACACTGGGAGACTTTTTAGCTTCTTCTGCCTTTAGAGCTAATCTAACTATGTCTCCTTTTCTTTTAATGCATGGAATAGGTGACAACACCATTACTGAAATTCGTAGCTGAGTTTGTGCTGAACAAGTCCCAACGACTGAATTTTGAAACTTCATCTCCCTGTGGCATTCTTCTTTTTCGTGAAGTCAGCAAATTGATTGTTGCATATGGATCCAGAATTCTCTCTCTGCCTAATCATGTGGATATGTATCAGTTCAAATATAAGGGTGTTTGGATTTCCTTGACTATTCTTTCAAGAGGTAGGATTTTTAGCTTTTAATCTATCTATCTTGGTAGTGACTTAAATATTCCCTGTGTAATTGTTGGCCCTTGAAACGGAAGGCTTCCTGTATGTTGTTTGCTTGCAAGACTATCTCCTGAAAAAAAGTTTGATGCCACGGAGAAGAGTTTCCGAGCTCACTACTTGTGCTTTTGGTTGTCTTGTTTTCTGTCTTTTTGCCTTCTATTGTGATGAATTTAACTTGAGTAGCTTATTGATTTCATTTTGAAAGAGTTTCTTCCTCTGAATAAGAAATTAGTTTATTTTATAAAGTTGATTTTTCTATAAACCTGGATTCTATGATTGTATTGTTCTTAACAGTCAAGTGAAAAGTTATTTAAGCTAGTTCTGCTTACCTTTGTTTTTTTTTTCTTTTGTTTCCCCTTTCTCTTTGTCTTCTTGTAGACAATATATGCTGCTCTTTTCCCAGCAGATTGTATGTGTTCTCTCCCTCTGTGTATTTAGCTAATGAACAGTACAGTAATCCTGAAAATGTAATATATTAACAAATGTGAGCGTAAAGAACTGAACTGATGGTCCTTTCATTCTGTAATTGCTTATGCTTATGCACTGTAGCACTTGCTGGTAACTACGTCAATTTTGGGGTGTTTGAGATTTATGGAGACAGAGCGCTTGCAGATGCTTTTGACATAGCTATGAGGATGACACTATCTGTTCCTTTGGCAGATATACTCTCGTACAGAAAGGTATAAAATTAAGAGCTGCTTGATTCAGAAGCTCTCTTGTTATTTTATATCTAAGACGCTTATTACATGAATATTAACTCCTTTAGCTATACAATGTTAAACAAAATAGTGAGTTTAAACTGGTATTATTTTTGGATTTTAAAACTTCTGGTGCTTTACGCTTTGAACAATATTTGATTTTGGAACATATAAACTTGGCAACAAAGCTCCACAATTTTTTGCATCATTGTACTTATTTGTGAGTGTACTCCCAACAAAGAGCGGGAGCATCACATATGCACCGAGTTAGAGCCCCAATTTTTAATGGGCTTGTTGCAGGTGTAACGTATGGTTTACTTTGGGTAAGTTGTCTACATCCACTCAGGTAACTAAACATACTTAAGAGTGTCTGTTACAACACATGAAAATGTACAGACTACTGAGACATTTGAGAGGTCAACATAGTGGTGGGAAGAAATAGTCCTGTTGTTTTTGGGGCATATGTTTTATCTGACGTTTAGACAATTTGGTTTTGACTATGATGCTAGCATATGAAAAATGCTGAAGTAGCTTGATTATAAATTTATAATAGTTTTATCAAGATATACATCTTTAAATATGGATTTGATAGGAGCTACTGATAATTTTATATGTGTTTGGCGTGCCATTTGTATGGCTATATATTTTGCTTTGAGGAGATTTGAGCCATTTTCGAGTCTTGTGTAAGTTGGGAGTAGATTCA
>JAJONR010011765.1:0-20604 GCA_029582245.1 Solanum etuberosum | reverse complement strand
TGCAGGGAAAGAAGGGTGTTTTGGATGTGGTTAGTCTGGTCACAGATTGAGAGATTGCCCTTCTTCTAAACAAGGGAAATGAGGTAACAATAGTAGGGCTCAGTCTATAGCTCCAGCAGCACCAGCAGGTCACCCAACTCAACATGGTACTTCATCTAGTACAGGTGGAGGTCAACGCCAGAACAGGTTGTATGCTCTTCAGGCTAGCCAGGACGAGGAAGATTCTCCTAATGTGGTCACTGGTACGTTACGAGTCTTTCATTTGGATGTTTATGCTTTGTTAGATCTAGGGGCTACTCTTTCCTTTGTAACTCCTTATATAGCAGTGAACTTCGGTGTTAGTCCAGAAACTCTTTTAGAACCCTTTTCAGTCTCTATTCCAGTAGGTGACCCAGTTATAACTATAAAGGTATACAAATATTATCCTGTCTCAGTCTCTCAGAAAGTCACCTCAGCAGATCTTGTAGAGTTATAAATGGTAGACTTTGATAACATTCTAGGCATGGATTGGTTACATTCCTATTATGCCTCAGTCGATTGTAGAACCAGGGTTGTTCGGTTTCAGTTTCCAAGCGAACCAATCTTAGAATGGAAGGGTAGTAGCTCAGTGCCTATGGGTCGATTCATTTCTTACCTTAAGGCCATAAAGATGATTTCCAAGGGGTATAAATATCATTTAGTTCGGGTTAAGGATTCCAGCTCTGAAACCCCAACTCTTGAGTCAGTTCTTGTAGTCAGTGAGTTTCCAGAAATGTTTCTAGAAGATCTTTCCGAAATTCCTCCCGAATGGGAAATAGACTTCGGAATTGATCTTCTTCCAGATACTCAACCTATTTTTATTCCTCTTTACAGAATGACTCCAGCTGAGCTTAAGGAATTGAAAGAGGAGTTGAAAGACCTTCTAGATAAGGGCTTTATCAGACCTAGTATTTTTTCATGGGGTGCTCCAGTGTTATTCGTGAAAAAGAAAGATGGCTCTCTCGGGATGTCCATTGACTATCGGCAGTTGAACAAAGTTACAATTAAGAATAAGTACCCTATTCCCAGGATTGATGACTTGTTCGACCAACTTCAGGGTGCTAGTCATTTTTCAAAAATAGACCTCTGATCCGGTTATCATCAGCTTAGAGTCAGAGATAGTGACATCACAAAAAATAGCCTTCAGAACTCGGTATGGTCATTATGAATTTGTAGTTATGTCATTTGGACTAACCAATGCTCTTGCAGCTTTCATGGATTTAATGAACATGGTATTCAAGCAGTATTTGGACTTGTTCGTTATCGTCTTTATTTATGATATTCTCATTTACTCTAGGAATGAGGAAGAACATGTGACTCATTTGAGGGTTGTCCTTCAAACTCTCAAAGATCGCCAGTTTTTTGCTAAGTTTAGCAAATGTGAGTTTTGGTTGCAATCTGTTGCTTTCCTTGGTCATATAGTGTCTAGCGAAGGGATCCGAGTGGATTCTCAGAAGATTGAGGCAGTGAAGCAATGGCCCAGACCCATATCTCCTACGGATATCAGAAGTTTCTTGGGTTTGGCTGGTTATTATAGGAGGTTCATGGAAGGATTTTCATCTACAACTTCTCCATTGACTAAGTTGACTCAGAAGAAGGTTAAGTTCCAGTGGTCAGATGAGTCTGAGAAGAGCTTCGCTGAGCTGAAAACTAGGTTGACTACAACTCCTGTTTTGACTTTACCAGAGGGTTCAAATGGTTATGTGATCTATTGTGATGTATCCAGAGTCAGCCTTGGTTGTGTGTTGATGCAGCGAGGTAAGGTTATAGCTTATGCTTCTAGATAACTTAAGGTGCAATAGAAGAACTACCCGACTCATGACCTCGAGCTTGCAACTATGGTGTTTGCCCTAAATATTTGGAGATATTACTTGTATGGTTTTCACATAGATGTGTTCACAGATTATAAGAGCCTCCAGTATGTGTTCACCCAGAAAGAGTTGAATCCTCGTTAGAGGAGATGGCTGGAATTCCTCAAGGACTATGATATGAATGTTCTTTACCATCCCTGTAAGGCCAATGTTGTAGCTGATGCTCTAAGCAGACTATATGGGTAGTGTAGCGCATGTTGAGGAAGAAAGGAAAAAATTAGCGAAGGATGTTCACCGTCTTGCTCGCCTAGGAGTTTGCCTTATGAAAATCTCATATGCTGGTGTAACAGTTCAAAATGGTTCAGAATCTTTATTAGTAGCGGAGATTAAGGAGAAACAAGACAGTGATCCTATATTGCTTCAGTTGAAAGGTGCAGTTCACCAGTAGAAAGTTGAGGTTTTCTCCCAAGGGGGAGATGGTGTGCTTCACTACCAGGGTCATTTATGTGTTCCTAAGGTGGGTGAGTTGAGACAACAGATCCTTACTGAAGCCCATAATTCCAGGTATTCTATTCATCCAGGTGCCAGTAAGATGTATCGTGATCTGCGGGAAGTCTTTTTGGTGGAATGGCACGAAGAGTGATATAGTAGATTTTGTGGCTAAGTGCCCGAATCGTCAGCAGGTGAGGTAGAAAATCAGAAACCAGGAGGTATGACTCAAGATATTAACATTCCTACGTGGAAGCGGGAAGTGATCAACATGGACTTCATTAGAGGTTTACCTCGTACTCGCAGAAAACATGATTCCATTTGGGTAATAGTAGACAGAGTTAAAAAGTCCGCTCACTTTTTGGCTGTCATGACTACAGATTTGGCGGAGGACTACGCCAAGCTTTACATTAATGAGATAGTCAGGTTGCATGGGGTTCCTTTGTCTATCATCTCAGATAGAGGTCCTCAGTTTACCTCTCATTTTTGGAACTCATTTCAGAAAGGTCTTGGTACCCAGGTTAATCTTAGCACAACATTTCATCCACAAATGGATGGACAGGCAAAGCGTACCATTCAGACATTAGAGGACATGTTGAGAGCTTGTGTGATCGATTTCAAGGGAAGTTGGGATGATCACCTTCCTCTTATAGAGTTCGCCTACAATAATAACTACCATTCCAGTATTCAGATGGCCTCTTATGAGGCATTGTATGTGCGTAGATATAGATCTCGAGTTGGTTGGTTTGAGGTAGGTGAAGCAGCCTTGATAGGTCCAGACTCGGTTCATGAGGCTATGGAGAAATTTCAGCTCATCAGAGATAGACTTAAGACAGCTCAGAGTCGCCAGAAGTCATATTCAGATGTAAGGAGAAGGGACTTGGAGTTCCAAATTGATGATTGGGTTTTCTTGAAGGTGTAACCTATGAAAGGGGTGATGAGGTTTGGCAAGAAAGGGAAGCTCAGTCCTAGATAATTAGGCCCTTACAAGATCGTGAAAAGGGTTTGTAAAGTGACTTATGAGTTAAAGTTGCCATCAGGACTAGCAACAGTCCATCCGGTATTTCACATTTTCTTGTTGAAGATGTGTGTGGGTGATCCAACATCTATAGTGCCATTAGAGAGTGTGGCTTTGAAGAATAGTATCACTTATGAAGAGGAGCCAGTTGAAATCCTTGATCATCAGGTTTGAGGGTTGAGAAACAAAGAAGTCGCTTCAGTTAAGGTTTTGTGGAGGAGTCAGTCCGTAGAGGGAGATACTTGGGAAGCAGAAGCAGCCATGAAGGCCAAGTATCCTCATCTCTTTCCTTCCGATTCCATTCCATCTTGAGGTAATAGTTCCTCTTCAGTCTCTCAGTTTACTCTTGCATGAATTCAATCTTAACATCATGTTCCTTCAGTTATTCTTGCATTTTCAGCGTATTTGCATGATCTTAGAACTCAGTTAAGTCAGAAAATAGGTTTTTGTACTTAGTGGTAGGAATTGGAGCTCTTTTCCTCCTTTTTCAGCAAGTTTAGACTTCATTCGAGGACGAATGTTCCCAATGGGGAGATAATGTAACACCCTGTATCCTAAAAAGAGTAAACTAGAAGATTTTCAGAACTTGTAGGTGCCAGCGATGGGTGCCACCGATGGAACGTAGGGTGACCCATGGAACGTAGGTGGGATCCGTGGTTGGCCACCTGCAACCCCCTCCAGAATCCCCAGAAAAAAATCAGCTGAGTCTGGACCTACGCCAAGACCTACGCCAAGACCTACGAACCGTAGGTCAGACCACGGTCCATGGTCCAGGCCGTGGTTCAGACCCCTTAGATTCCAGTCCCAGAACACCCGTCGACGATTTCCAGGACGGACCGTCGGTCTATCCACGGTTCATCGGTCTGGCTGTTGGTGTCCCCGACAGCTTTTCAGTTGGGGTCGTTTTGGTCTTTTCCCCTATGCGTTGGACTCCTAAACTACGTCGTTTAGCCCCTAAGCTACGTGGTTTTGGTCAGTTTTAGACTAGTAACTAAATTAGAACTTACCCAAGTCAATCATTCATCAAAATTCAAAAAACATAGAACGCAGAAAGGAGAAAGAGTCGACCAAACCCTCTCCAAGAACGCAACAAGGTTTCTTCAATTCCAGCCCCGAAATCAAAAGATTTCTCCGTGAAATTCGTCACCAGATATGTGGGAAATCACTAGTGGGTTCCTTTTACCCATTAGGTCCCTAGATTTCAGTCAGAATCTTGATTCCCTTCATATTATCTAGACCTAGGGTTTTGTTGAATGTAGAAATTGTTGGGTTTTAGCTGTTAGAATGATCCAAATCAGATTATCATATTGTTGCTTAGTTCCTTGCATGAAATTCAGAACCCTAGTGGTGTAGATTTGTTTAGTTCATGAATTACACTAACTAGGTCAGTTTAAACATATATACATGACTCAGATTTCGAATGTCTCATTGTCAGTTATAAATGTCGCATTCTCAGTTAGCATGTCAGAATAATGAGCTATCCAGTATAATTAAATTATGTTACATTGTTCATATTTCTAGTTAGGAGTAGGGTTAGACCGACTGGACTAGGGTTCACTGTACCCGAATATTCCCAGAACTACGTGGCCCCGTAGGTTTATAAGTCCCCTTTGTGGGCATTACATTTAGTGATCACGCCAGTCATGCCTCTATACCCTTGGCATGGTATATTGGGTCCTCTTAATGGGGCGTATATATCGGACTCCACGCTTAGCTCACGTGGTTTTATGTCGGTTATTAGTAGCTCCCACAGTCAGACTCTAGTGCACTTGACCAGGTTCCCAGTTATATTTCAGTATTCAGTTTCAGCATGTTATATACTTGGTCATTGAATTCAGTTTAGTTCAGATTCAGTATTTTTTCAGTATATTCATCATGTTCAAATTTTATTATTGCTCAGTATGCTTTACTTCAGTTATATATTGTTCAGCTTTATTCTATCCTGCATGCTCAATACCTTTCAAGTAATGACGCATACTCTGCACTACATCTTCTTGTGATGTAGGTTCAGATTCTCAGCATCCAGATCACGCATAGATCGGTTCCCGATCTCCAGTTTAGCAGCTTCAGTGGTGAGTCCTCATTCTTCGAGGACAATAGACATGTTTCGTATTTTAGTCTTTTATCTTAGTTTCAGTTTTTACATGTCCTAGCATCTTTAGTCAGTTAGAGGCTTATTTCAGACACAAACATATTCAGCTTTAGTTTTTGAGTTATAGTTCAGTATTCTAAACTCTTTTTCAGTATTTATATATTTAGACTTAGATTGGGTATTCCCCATCATTTAGTTTACCTCATGTCTTATGCTTCCGCACAATAATTATTTTAAGTATGCTTATGATATGCCAACTCGGGGTTAGCTTGGGGTCACTCGTGATCCTAGGTCCCGTGTTTACGCCCAGGGGTAGCCTCGGGGCGTGACAATGCCAAAGTACGAAAGTATTGGAATTAGTAAACATCTGATTTACTATATAAAGTGACTCAATTTCACTAATTCTTGTCCTATACAAGCCTGGAGATGAAGTAGAGAAATTTTCTATGACACATGTCTTCCCAGAGACATTCTTGGTGATACCACATCCACAACGAAAGCCCTCGACCTTTTCCATGCCTAGCATGGTGGGCTTACACCTTATTCAGTTCAGAGAATGGATCTATTTTTTTAGTATTTATCAAACCATCTCATTCTTCGTGAATGTAACACAATCATCTAAGTACATCAAATTATGATAACGTAGTGCGGAAATAAAATAAAATTAGAAGTTTAACAAGTACATCTCTAAAACCTAGTTGCTACATGCACAAGCCTCTAATGTATTACAATAGATTTGAGAGAAAATACGTAAGTCTCAAATTATGTTGCCTCTAAAGTAGAACAAAATCATAAAGAGGAGTAAGGGGGTCCGCTGAGATGACAAGCAGCTACCTCACAAATCTCCACCTGAAGTCTTAGACAAGATGAGAAGAGAGAGTATCACGAAGATCTGGGCTCGTAACCTACACAAATGTAGAGGCAAGGGGTGAGTACCAAACCACACATTTCTGAGCAAGCAAACTACTAAACACCATGCTAATAATATAGAAAATGGGTACCTCTTACACTACAACCGAACCTCCACAACTACAACCTGCATAAAACTAGCCCAACCTAATAGTCCACAATTTAAATAGTTCATAGCTCAAGGACAACACTCTAACAATTTCAGAACAAAATTACACAGGATAAAGTCATCAATCACAAGTTCCACAAAAAATCACTGACAAGTTCACCATGATAAATATATGCAATACAATGAAATTCAATGCCAAGTATGATGATGCATGTCTAACCTAGTCATACACACCCACTGTCTCACAGTTTGGGACCCATGAGGGACATATCTGTCCATGCATTTACTACGGCATGTGACACGACCCTCGATAAAAGAATCCATAGTGACGTACGATACGTCCCTCGAATTATAATATCTGCCAAGGTGCACGACACGTCCCTCAAAATGGTACATCCTCTTTAATTCTTTATTCTTCCTCAATTCACCTAACACATATCACAACCATGTATCATAACCAATGCGAATGACATGTTCACACAATTAATGAGAAGATAACCATTTACATATTAATGCACAATTCACAACAACACAATCATGATACAATATCAATTATGGATCAATAAATCTTTTCAATCATTCTCAACACATCACAGATCAATATAAAATCAAGTTGCCTTTTGTTAACCTTTTTTTCTCATTAGGATCATTCAATATTAACAAGTCAACCCATCACCAAGTATCATTACTCCCCAACGCATGTCATAAGGAAATGCACGATTCTATACACTGAACAAAGGTTGAGAAATCTACTTGCCTCAATCAATCAACAATTCACTATGGGACTTGAGCCTTCCCATTTCGTTGGGCTTCAAAATCAATGTAATCTATTCAAATAAATAACCACAATAAGATTTTAAAACTAACAACACCCATTTTATTATATGTCTAGAATAGACCCAAACTCACCCAAATCTGTAATCATGTTTCTAATCTTTATGTCAATAAACGTGTCAACTCTCATATTTTCTAAATTTCAGCCAAGGATTAGGTTCCAATTTCTCCAATATAATAAATTTAATGGTATTCATATAATAAAATAGAACTAATATTTAATTACCTATCTCTATATGTAAAAAAATTAACTCATAATGTGATAATAATAAGAAATTCAGCCAAATTACAAATAATTCACTGAAAGACCACAACCTCCAAACCTAAAAATCCATACGCCCTCTTTGTATACCCATCCTAATTCCCAATCATTAACCACACATAGCATAGCAATCATTACGTAGTAATTATCCATTAGAAATAGTCACACAATTTTTCAGGGACCCACGTTGAACAACAACCGATTTCAATTCACTTTCCCCTTCTGTTCAACCCAGCCTATTGATGGGAAATATTTTATCTTTTTTCTTCTTTTTTTCAATTTTCCAGCAATACTACTAAATTACCAATAATCAGATTATTCAACCTATATAAAAAATTCACTAAAAAGGCTTGATTACCTTACCTGATTCACTCAATTTTCCTTTTTTTTTCTCTGTCGTAATGAGTTCTCTTCTTCTTTCGATAGAAAGCCGCACATCCCTTTTTTTCCCACTTCAGTTATGACCCATATATTAAACTCCAAATAATTTAATTCACGTTTACCTATGGTCAAATGGTATAGGGTATTTACTAAATTAAAAAGTTAGCACATTAACCACCAATTGAATTAATTCTCTAAAATTATTCGTCAAGTAAATAATCATAGTTATCGAATAGCTCAAAATTTCCAAAAATGACCTTCTGGGTCATTACATTATCGACCACTAAAAATCATGTTCAGCCTCGAACTTAAAGTAAAAGAAAGTACCTGAAGTTTCAAAAAGCTGAGGATATCCAACACAAATGTCGGACTCCGTCTCCCAAGTCGCCTCTCTAACTGAGCGGTGCTTTCACTGCACCTTCACTGAAGCAATGTCTTTAGTTTTAAGCTTCTGAACCTGCCTATCAAAAATAACTATAGGCTCCTCCTCAAATGTCAAGTCTGGACTTAGCTCCACTGAATCGAGTGAAAGCAAATGAGATGCATCCAGAATATACTTCCGAAGAATGGAGACATGGAAAATAGGGTGTGCAACTAACAAAATAGGTGGCAAGGCAAACTTATTTGCCACCTCTCCAACTCATCCAAAAATCTCAAATGGGCCAATGAATCAAGGGCTAAGCTTTCCCTTCTTTTCGAACCGCATCACACCCTTCATGGGTGACACTCTAAGACAAAAATGATCACCTTCGATAAACTCTAAGGCTCAAACCCTCCTATCTGCATAACTCTTCTGTGGAATCTGGGCTGTCAACAATCTATCCTAAATCATAGGGACCTGCTCCATAGCATATCTAAGCAAGTCAGTGTCCAAAGAGTCCATCTCCACCGAATCAAACACACCGATCGGAGATCTACACCGTCAGCTATACAACGCTTCAAATGGAGCCATCTGAATACTGGAGTGATAACTGTTGTTGTAGGTAAACTTTGCTACGGGCGAATGTCGATCCCATCTAATACAAAATTCGGTCACACAATCTTAGAGCATATCCTCAAACACATGAATCAGCCAATAAGACTGGCCATATGTCTGATGGTGAAACATTGTTCTTCTATCTAACCCGAGTACCCAAATCATATTGTAATTCCTTCCAGAAATGGGAAGTGAACAGTGAACCTCGATCAGAGACCATAGAAATTGGGACTCCATGTAGTCGCACAATCTGGCTGATATAAAGTTCGGCTAAATTCTCCACCGTATAATTCACCCGAACCGGAATGAAGTGGGCAGACATGGTCATCCTGTCAACAACAACCCAAATGGAGTTATAACTACCCACTGTGGTAGGAAAACCCACAAAAAAGTCTATAGTGATTCGGTCCTACTTCCAAGTAGGAATAGGTATCCTCTGAGTTATACCCTCGGGCCGCTAGTGTTCACACTTGACCTGTTGGCAAGTAAAACACCTAGAAAAAAGTCTCCAATAGCCCTCTTAATGCCACACCACCAGTAATACTGAGTCAGATCATGATACATCTTCCTCTCTCCCGGATGGATGGAATATCGAGAACAATGGGCCTACTCCAGAATCAATCTAAACTCGCCCGTCTTAGGCACACAAATCCTGCCTTCGATCCTCAAGACACCATCAGAATCAAGGACAACCTCCTTGGATTCCCCTCACAACACTTTGTCTTGAATGAGACTCAACTTCTCATCATCAAACTGGTGCTCACAGATCTACCTGACTAAGGAAGACCAAGCCTCAATAAAAACAATCATACCACCACTCTTCTCTTAAATCCGAAATAGGACAAGATAGTTAGCTAATCTCTAAATATCTCTAGCCAATCGTCTCTCATCAATACTGAGCGAGACAAGACTCCCCATGCTAGGAGTCTTTTGACTCAAAGCATCGGCCACCATATTGGCCTTTTCTGGATGATATAGAATGGTCATGTCATAGTCCTTAAGAAAATCAAGCCATCTACGCTGCCTCAAGTTCAGATCCCTTTGACTGAAGATGTACCGAATACTCCGGTGGTCAGTTAAGGTCTCACAATGCACCCCATACAAATAGTGATGACATAACTTAAGCATAAAAACCATGGCTGCCAACTCCAAATCATGAGTAGGCTAGTTCTTCTCATGGGTCTTCAACTGCCTAGAAGCATAAGCAATCACCTTCCACTTCTGCATCAATACACTACCCAAAACAACTCCAAAAGCATCACAATAAATAGTAAAGTCCACACCCTCCTCAGGTAGAGTCAACATAAGAGCAGAATTCAACAAAGTCTTGAGCTTTTGAAATCTCTCCTAACACTCATCGAACCACTGAAAACACACACCTATCGAGTCAATCTGGTCAACGTAAGTGCAATATTAGAGAAACTCTAAACAAATCATCGGTAATATCCTTCCAATCCCACAAAACTCCGAATCTCTATAGGATAAGTAGGGCATGTCTAGCCTCTAACTGCCTCAATCTTGGCCGGATCTACTCTAATACCCTCTTTTGACACCATGTGTCCCAGGAATGCCACATAATTACGTCAGAACTTGCACTTTGAGAACTTGGCATAAAACTTCTCATCCCTCAACCTTTGAAGTATAATCCTTAAGTGTTGAACATAGTCATCCTCATTCCTTGAGTAAACTAAAATATCATCGATAAAGACGATCACAAAAGAATCCAGGTATGGTCGAAACACCCCATTAATAAACTCTATGAACGTTGCGGGGTGTTAGTTAACCCAAAGGACATCACTAGGAACTCATAATGCTCATATTGAGTTCGAAAAGTTGTCTTAGGGATATCTGATTCCCTAATCTTCAATTGATGATGCCCGGACCTCAAATAAATCTTACAGAACAACAGTGCTCCTTGAAGCTGATCAAATAAGTTATCAATAAGAGGAAGAGGATACGTATTCTTCACCATTACCTTGTTCAACTCTGTGTAGTCAATACACACCCTCATTGTGATGTCCTTATTTTTCAAATATAACACAGGGGCACCCCAAGATTGTCCACTAGGGAAAATAAACCCATTAATCAACAAATCCTGTAACTGATCCTTCAACTCCAGCCCATTACTCAACAAAATCCTGCAACTGATCCTTCAACTCCATCAACTCTGGTGGAGCCATACGGTAGGGAGGAATAGAAATGGGATTAGTACACGGCTCCAAATCAATAGAAAAGTCAACATCTCTATTAGGAGGAACACTTGGAGGATCAGTAGGGAACATATCTGTTAACCTTTGAACCACGGGAATGGAATCCATGGGAGGTGGCTTACCACTACTGTCTCAGATAAAGGCTAAGTAGGACAAACACCCTCTCTCAACCAATATCTGAGCATAGATGTAGGAGAAGTCATTGCTAGGGTAAGAACCACTAGCACCCTTCCACTCAACCCTCGGAATAAGGTCACAGCCTTAGCATTACAATTAATAATAACATGATAAGGAGAAAGCCAATCGATACCCAAGATAACATCAAAGTCTACAATCCCTAGAATTATAAAGTCTACCAAAGTGTCATACCCCGTCAAAGAAACAAGACAGGATTGATACAGTCGATCCACCACTAAGGGCTAACCCACGGGTGGAGAAACACAAATAGGTATAGGCACGTTATCACACATCATATCAAATGCAGCAGCAAAATAAGCAGACACATAAGAGAAAGTAGACCCTGGATCAAACAAGACATATGTAGATCGATAGCATACAGGGACAATACCTGTAATAATTGCATCTGATGCCTCAGCCTCATGTCTTCCCAGGAAAGCATAAAACTGGCCCACTCTATGACCTCTAGCCTGGGTGTTACCTCTTCCCCTACTCTGCTGAGCTGTAGCACCACTAACAGAAGCTCTACCACCTATACCTGATGAAACTCTGGCTTCGCTTCTACCTTATGGTACTTGCGGTCTAGCCTGAAATGAAGAATTAGGTTGGGGTCCTTCCCAACCTCTCTAGAAAGGACACTATCACATCATGTGATCAGGATATCCACAACTAAAGAAAAACCTCTGATTCGGGAGCTGTTGTGCAGATCTTAAAAACCCACTATAATTGCCTTGCCCGGTAGGTCGCTGTTGTGAATCGTACGAGCCCTGGCCCGTGATATAAGACTCACGAGGTATCTGACCACCCTAAGATGTCGGCATAGATGCATGAACGAGTTGCCAATGCTGAAAGGAACCACTCCCTCTGTGTGAACCCCTGCCTCTAGATGAGGCAGAAGAAAACTGACCTTATGTACGGGCCATCTTAGGGTCCCCAAACTCCTCTCTCTCCATCAATTCCACCTCTTTGGCGGCACTCACACTGGACAAGAAGTAAGCTCCCTATCGTGATGCCCTAAACACAATTGATCTGATAGAGAAATTTAGCCCCCTCACAAATCTACGGATCCACTCCATCTCGTCTGGAATAATGGCCAAAGCATGCCTAGACAACTGACAAAAACGGACCTCATACTCTGTAACAAATAAGCTGTCATGTCTCATATTATCAAACCTCAAGTAAATATTCTCTCTCATGATCCAAGGGACGAGGTGGTCATGAAAGGCACTGGAAAATATCTATCAAGACCCCAGAGGAGATACTCGTGGCATGTAGTCAGAAACTTACGAGCGTCCTCGCTCTTTCCATCCTGAAACTAAGGTGGGTCCATCTTCCACAATTTCTCAAACCTGCACTGCTCATCCTCTGTCACAACAACCAACGGTGCACCTTGACCCCCAACTCCTGGTGCAACATCATTTCTAACAACGGGATCCACAAGTGGATGCCCCACCGGATCCTAAATAACTGGAGCTTGCTAGTGCTCTTGGGTCTGAGCCCCCACTCTAGTCTGAGAATCCTGTAGTGTGTCGGTCGCCCCACCACCCTGAGAAAAGCTTTTGAGTACATTCAAAACCCTCAGTAAGGTATCCTAAAGCAAAGGTGTGGATGCGGGCCCTAGAGGAACCTGGTCTTTTTAAGTCATCAATCTAAGGCTCTGGAGAGACCTCTCTTGCACGGCCCCTCGCTGGTGCTGCTCCACGGGAATGACCTCTGACTAGTACCATTCCACGGGCATGACCTCTAGCTTGGTCTCTACCCTTACTTGTAGTTGGGGCCTCAAGAAATATCTACGGGACTACCTCCCAACTACCACCAGTAACAGTAGCTCTAGTCCTCATCATCTGTCAAAAGAACACGCGATAATTCAGTACTAAAAGAGGTAACCACGCACGATGAGAAATAATGAACAGAGGAAAATTTCCTAACAGTCTTCATAGACTCTCGAAGATAAGTACAAACATCTTCGTATCGATCCTTGAGACTCTACTTAGACTTGCCTTGTATACACCTGAGACCTATGAACCTAGGACTCTGATACCATTTGTCACGACCCAAAAATAGATGTGATGGCACTTGTCTTGTCCCACCAAGACAAGTTAGTCTCAAACCCAACCATCACGATAAAGTGCATAAATTAAATAAATTAGAAGTTTAATTACTAATACTAATGCAGATAACAAGTCAACTTAACTAAATCTCTAAAACCTGATTGTCACATGCACAAGCCTTTAATGTATTACAATAGATTTGAGAGTAAATACGTATGTCTCAAATGATGTTGTCTCTAAAGTAGAATAAAATCGTAAATAGGAGTAAGAGAATCTGGTGAGATGACAAGTCGTACCTCACAAATCTCCATAGGAAGCCTCAGACAAGAAGAGAAGAGCGAGTATCACGAAGATTCGGGCTCGTAACCCACACAAATATAGAGGCAAAGGGTGAGTACCAAACCACACGGTACTCAGCAAGCAAACTACTAAACACCATTCTAAAATATAGAAAATAGGTACCCCTTACACTCCAACCAAAGCTCCACAACTACAACCTTCATAAAACCAGCCTAATGTCATAGTGCACAATTTAAATAGTTCATAGCTTAAGGACAACACTCCCACAATTTTTAAACAACAATACACTGGATAAAGTTATCAATCACAAGTTACACAAAAAATCACTCACAAGTTCACCATGATAAAGATATGTAATACAACGAAATCCAATGCCAAGTATGGTGATGCATGTCTGACCTAGTGATACACACCCACTGTCTCTTAATCTAGACCCATGGGGCACATATCTATCCATGCATTTATCGCGGCATACAACACATCCCTCAAATTATAATATCCATCGCGACACGCTACACATCCCTCGAAATGGTACATCCTCTTTCATTCTTTATTCTTCCTCAATTCATATAACACTTGTCACAACCATGTCTCATAACCAATGCAAATGAAATGTTCACACAATGAATGAGGAGATAACCATTTACATATTAATGCATAATTCGCAACAACACAATCGTGATATAATATCAATAATGGATCAATAAATTTTTTCAATCATTCTTAACACATCACATATCAATATAAAATCAAGTTGCCTTTTATTACCCATTTTTTTCTCATTAGGATCATTCAATATGAACAAGTCAACCCATCACCAAGTCCCATTACTCCCTAACACATACCACACAGAAATACATGATTCTATACACTTAACAAGGGCCGAGAAATCTACTTGCCTCAATTAATCAATAATTCACTCAGGGACTTGAGCCTTCCCCTTTCGTTGAGATTCCAAATCAATGCAATTTATTCAAATAAATATTCAGAATAAGATTTTGAAACTAACAACACCCATATTATGATATGTATAGACTACACCCAAACTCACCCAAATCTGTAATAACGTTCCTAATCTTGATGTCACTTAACATGTCAACTCTCATATTTTCCAAATTTCAGCCTAGTGTTAGGTTCCAACTTCTCCAATATCATAAATCTAATGTTATTCATATAATATGATAGACCTAATATTTAATTACCCATCTCACTATATTAAAACTTAACTCATAGTATGATAATAATAAGAAATTTAGCAAAATTACAAATCATTCACTGAAAGACCAGAACCTCCGAACCTAAAAATCCCTATGCCCTATTTGTATACCCATCCTAATTCCTAAGCATTAACCACACATATCATAGCAATCATTACATAGTAATTATCTATTAGAAATGGTCACACAATTTTCTAGGGAGCCACGTTGAACAACAACCAATTTCAGTTCACTTTCCCCTTTTGTTCAACCCAGCCTATTGATGGCAAATATTTTATCTTTTTTTTCAATGTTCCAGCAATACGTACTATATTACTAATAATTAGATCATTCACCCTATATAAAAAATTACACTAAAAAGGCTTGATTACCTTACCTTATTCACTTGATTTTCCTCTTCTTTTTTTCTTTGTCGCACTGAGTTCTTTCCTTCTTTCGATAGAAAGCTGCACGTGCCTTTTTTTCTCATTCAGTTATGACCGATATATTAAACTCTAAATAATTTAATTCAGTTTTTCTCATGTTCAAATTGTATATGGTATTAACTAAATTATAAACTTAGCACATTATCTACCAATTAAAATAATTCTCTAAAATTATCCGTCAATTAAATAATCATAGTTACCAAATAGTTCAAAATTTCCAAAAATGACCTTTCGATAATTACACTTACTCTCTTTGTATCGTTTTAATATTTAATCAAAGATATAATAGGCCAAGGTATAATAGAAATCTCACGTGAGCCCTTAAAAATATTCTCACTTTATTGACCATAAATTATAAATTGACCAGCTATATTTAGCTAATGGTCTTAGACATCACATAACAGTGTTAACAATAATTAGCTAATTATATTAGACATCACATACAAATCTTAATTAAACTCTAAAAATTTATCTCATCCAAAAATAATCATAAAGTCATGTCATAGTAGTTTTTATGAATATAATTATTCAAAACTTCACCATGTGGCTATCCCAATCTTTTACTATATATGCCACATAACTCATAAAGAATCACAAACATACCTATAAACATACACTGGACAAGTTTTCATTACGTGGGAGGTATGCTTATAATACTGATATATTAGGCGATTGAAAACATTATTATTACATGATGAGAAAGGCAGAAGAGGAAAAACTCACTTAGAAGGCAAAGTACCTCACCCACTTATTAAACCAAAAAAAATCAGGAAACAATTGTACGCTAAACTTAAATGAAAAAATTATAAGGATGTGAATTGTACTGTGTAAAAGTAAAACCAATTGCCGCATAGCTTAATGTTGCAATAGTTGCATATAAATTACTTCAATATCAGAATAAATTGTAACCTGCTATAGTTTATTAATTATAGTCTAATTAGTGGACTTTTTCACACAAAATTAACCTACAGCCAATAGTTTTAATAATCTAGAAGCACGTGGACCAAAAATAATGAAATCTGCTAACCTTCATAAAGTTCCTGCTAACCTAGATCAGACATATTAACTCAAACTCAATTGGTTAGAGACTTGTGCTGATAACGTATTATGAAACTATATAAAATAAGAAGAAGAATAATGTAGGGAGAAGAGAGAAGACTTCTTATTCCTCTTGAAGTATATTGAGGATTCACATATTTGATTTACAACTAAGAAAACCCATTTATTTATAGGGAAAAGTAGACTTGGTCTCCAAGTAGGATTCATAACTTTTCTCGAACGGACTCCACATAATAGACATTAACTATAATACACATATGTTTATAACATTATATTTATTTTGATAAATACAAATTTTAAAAAACAAAGTGATGTGGGGTGCGTGTGTAAATAGGTTGTGTAGTTAATTTTTTTCCATTTTAAAAAAAATAGAAAAATCAAATTTGAAAAATAAGAAAATGTAAAATTTACAAATTTTAAAAATAATATCCCACCATTAGGTAAGCCAACCCGAAACCCAGAACAATTAGTAGTGGGTAAAAGGGCAGAAACCAAGAGAATACATACATAAGAACTGAATCCCTCCCAGAACCTGGAAGTCACAAGTACAGAGCCATACTAAGAGTACAAGTCCCAAAAGTGACCAACATATAAAAATATATGCAACTACAAAGGACCTGTCTCAAGTACAAAAGACAAGCCACAAAATATATGTACAGAAGGAGACGGCAATGATCAGGACGCTGTGCTCACCCTCACCTCCGGATGCTGGCTGCTACTGGCTCAAATGGCGGCACTGATGACTGATGCTCGATCCTGCATCACGAAAATAGATGCAGAGTGTAGCATGAGTACCAGTGGAAAAGTACCCAATAGGAATCATAGGCCGACTGAGTAAGAAAGGTAAAAGTAAAAGGAAATGCTAGAATAAAACACAGACAGAGGTCACGAATAAGAAAAGTAAAGGTATGCACACGAGTGTAAGGAAAACAAACCTAAGGAGACTACTCCAACTGGCCTCCATAAGACCAGGAGGTACACTCGTGCACAAATTGAAGTAAAAACCCGAACGGACCCCCATAAGCCCGACAGGTAAACAAAAAAGCTAAACTAAGACTAAAGGAGA
This sequence comes from Solanum etuberosum, assembly GCA_029582245.1. NCBI lineage: Eukaryota > Viridiplantae > Streptophyta > Magnoliopsida > Solanales > Solanaceae > Solanum > Solanum etuberosum. The sequence continues at coordinate 3,200 of JAJONR010011765.1, read as the reverse complement.
TTTGTAAGCCCGAAGCATTACATAAATGTGAGTATTCCCAAGCTATGAAATAAAGGAAACACAGAGCCCAGACCTCGTATCGCGGGTGAGTCTGCCTATAGTAAATACGACGATAGAGATGAACTCTGCAAGGGATAACACAGAGCCCGGACCTCGAACCGCGGAGGTCGACTACCCGTAGATAAAGTGATATAACCCGCGGGGGCAAGACTCTGTATGTCGACTCCATTATAGGAGGGTAAATAAGTAGCAGCAAGAAGAACAGATCCCGGACATCGAACCGCGGGTGAAACCTCCTGTTAAGTTACCACGGCAGCGTAAGCTTCCAAATAAGACATCCAGGAATTCCCGCATCTAAAAGTCATGGGCAACTCTTCGTAACCATCTTGTATATCCTCTAACCATCTCACGGTGACATGGGAACCGAATTGAAGTCGTATGTATCACCGACTAGGCCCGCAGGGCGGCCGGAAATGTAGAAAGTTAGGATCTTAAGGGAATTATGGATGTTAAGGCCCCACAACTGAGTCACTACCTAACTAAGGCTCATCTCTATCAGACCCAAGTCTGCTATATCGATCTACCAGGACCTACGCCGCTCGAAGTCACACCAGGGTGAAAATAATATAATCTATCAGCTCAGAATAATCGTGAGTCTATGTCATCACTAGTCTATGTCTAGACTAAGGCCATACATTCTCCAATATAACTCATAAGTCAAAACCAGGCCAAACAAGGAAGCAAGGATGATTAAATATAATAATTCAAGTACCCGCTGAACCCGGAGACAACCTAAATATGAATTTTATCGAACATAGCATGCTAATCTAGTTCCCCGCCCCAATATTCATGCAAATCCACATACGCTCACACATTCAGACTCAATCTAAAAGAAAAGGGAAGTCGTAGCCTACCTGTAGGCCAAACACGCGGGCTCCAAACTACTCCACCAGAGCATTTCCCTTCCAAACGGCCTCGGATCACTGCCACGCTGTCAAAAACAAAATCACAACGTCATTACGGTCGTCTAGACACTAAATTCGCAAGAAACAGAGGCGGACCAATTTCGGGATCAAAAATGGAGAAAGTGGGACCCGCGCTGGAAATTCTTGAATTAACCCCAAAAAAAGGTTCTAAACAGCTCCGCGAAATTGTGTTCCAAATTGGAACACAATTTGGGGCTCGGAACAGTCCCAACATGAACATGCAATGAAAAACTCAAAATTAAGCTAAAAATGAACAACAATGGCTGCTGCTATTTAGAAGAAATTACCAGAAACGAGGGCCTAACTGCTGAAACCAACCACACCATGACGATCCTCACGAAAACCCCCAGAATCTAGGCTCTTGAATCACCAAATTCAGACCTAAAATGGCCAAGAAATCATCTTCCAAAATTTCCCAAAAATTGAGCTCGAAAATGAGCTATGGCAGCAGCGAAAACATAATTCTTACCTCCAACTAAGCTTCAAATACAATTCCAACCATGCCAACGCGTTCTCCTAAAAAACCCACTCAAGATAGCCCCAAGAATCACCAAAATCGGACCTAAAATGGCTGAGATATCAAGTCTCAAAAATTTCCAAAATCAAGCTCACAAAAAGGGTCGTGGCAGCAGGTATTTCACTAAATTTACCTCAAACGGGGACCCCAAATCAATTCCCGAGCTCACCAACGCGTTCCTTGCGAAAAACCTCACAAGATGGACATTCGAATCACTAAAATCGGACTTGAAATGAGAGAGTTATGAAGGTTTGAAGTTGAGAAATGAGAACATTACCTACACCAGCTATATATACTTCAGCTGAAAAGCTGATTTTTTATGCCAACTTTAAAATCTTCGACGGGGTGCTTGGGATTCCGGACTCAACAGCATAATCAAAATTTCCATCAGAGGTCATCTTGATAAAAAGTGGATCCCACTCCCAAAGGCCATTTTTAACCAAAATCCACAGAGGGGCTCGGAATGAGTCCGGAGGCCTCGGAAGTTGAACGAAAGGTCGTTCTAGACCAAACTAGACATTTCGGAGATAACCGCGCTGTCAGAATTTTCATTCGGACACGTTTTCCAAGAATGTTCACCAAAGTTAAACGCTGGCCAGTTTTCAAGGCTAAAACACTAAAAATGGTTTAAACTTGCACAGAAAGCCTCGGGACTCGAGTCAACCACGCTTCTAGCCTAATTTGGTCATTTAGGGGCTGATGGAACTGTCAGAATTTCGTTTTGAGGCTGTTTTCTTGATGAACTGACTAAGTCACTTTTCAAGCTTCAAGGCCTCTAAAACACGGAAAGCTGCACAAAATCAAAACGAACGACTAGGCAACCGAACTGTCAGTGCCAGCAAGTCATAAATGACTTGGGGTGGCTGTAGGAAAGCTCTAACCAACGAAAAGAAGGCGGGTATAGAGAAATGACCTGGAGGGTAATTACAACATCCTCTACTAAAAGAACTTTCGTTCGCGAAAGTAAGGAAACGGATATACCTAAGGGCTCAAATAAGCTGGGGAACTGCTCCCACATCTCCTGCTCAGTCTCCTAGGTAGCCTCCTCGACTGGACGGTGTCGCCACTAGACCTTAACTACAAGAATGGACCGGGAACGGAGGTGACGAACATCTCTGGCTAATATGGATACCGGCTCCTCAACAAAGATCAGGCTGTCATCCAACTCAACTGAATCGTACTGTAGCACATGAGACTCATCTGGAATATATCGGCGTAGCATTGATACATGAAAAACTGGGTGTATAGCTGAAAATGCAGGAGGTAGGGCTAACTCATAGGCAACATCACCAACACTCCTCAGGATCTCAAAAGGCCCAATATATCTGGGGCTAAGCTTGCCCCGCCTGCCAAACCTCATCACGCCCTTCAAGGGCGACATCCACAAGAACACCCGGTCACCAACACCAAAACACAAAGGACAACACCTGCGGTCAGCATAACTCTGGTGCCTGCTCTGAGCTGTCCTCAGCCTATTCCGGATCACCCGAACTCTCGCCAAGGCCTCATGGAGTAAATTTGTATTGTACGGCCTAGGCTCCGAGGACTCAAACCAACCAACTGGAGTGCGGCAATGCCAACCATATAGGGCCTCAAACGGGGCCATCTGAATGCTCGAGTGCTAGCTGTTGTTGTACGCAAACTCCGCCAAGGGAAAAAACTGATCCCATTGACCCCAAACTCCAACACACAGGCCC
>JAJONR010011764.1:0-21360 GCA_029582245.1 Solanum etuberosum | reverse complement strand
TGGGTCTTGTCCCGACTTCCATCTTTGTCAGTTAGAGGCTTCATAGATAGACAATAGAGTTTCAGAAGTCTGTTCATTTATTTTGTTAAATGTTTTAAAGACTTAAGTTGCCTATTTTATGGCGAGTTGAATATATTATTTTTAGTCAGTTTTTAAGCTTTTGTATGCTTGAGTTAGTCTTCCGCTTGTAGTCAGCCAGGATGAGGGTTCGCTTGGGGACCAGCAATGGTTCTCGAGTGCCGGCCATGTCCAGGGTGTAGGCTCGGGTCGTGACATAATGTTGGTTAGTTTAGCAGATATTGTATGCCTCCAATTATAGCTAGACCGTTAATTATGAGTACAAACCTCTCAAATAAAATTTGGTATGGGATGAATTTATTTAACATGTATGCATCAAAGCCAACAATGTTCTCCCTTCACAATTGGTTCAGGGTCAGGAAACAAATAATTTCCATCTATAAATTTGATGTGTGCACATATGATTTTATTGCACCACCGTGAACAAAGATGGATCCCCAAATGAGTTTGGGGATAAATGTTATATTTTTCTAACATTAGGGGGAAATATAATTAGCAACTGAAAATTATGTGTGGGGTGAATTAGCTGGATCCTCGATAAAAAAAATGTGAACTTGAAGTTCAAGAGATAATTCATTTGTAAAATGTTGTAAATAATTTGTTAGATGTATTTGCTGACCCAATATTTTAATTAAGTTGTAAATGCTCCAATAAATGATCCTTGAAGGACAAAGTCTATGGTACGCCAAAAGCGTGATAGACCAATCGATTCCTAAAATTCATTGAGGAAGGAGAGAAGCAAATTATCAAAATGATCGTGATAATGAAGTAAGTGTTTTAAAAAAATCACCATGACATAACACTTCATAAAGCCTTGAAAAAGGTCCAAGTACCTGAAAATGATGAAAAATGAAGAGATCTCGATAAGTTATGTCGTATTGAAATCGAGTTCAAATGACCGTCGATAGTATCTTTGATATGAAGTAGCACTTAATGCTCTAAATGGTTAGGAGGATCTTGAATTCAAATCTGTCATATAGTGTGGACAAATAAAATGCACTATTCAAGTATATTGTGTTTCACTTAGAAGAGTGATATTTTTGAACTTATTGTTCATAGATCACGATATAATATCAATGTGGTATAAATGAATCATTGTGTGAAAGTCTAACCGTAAGATATAAAGTGTGGTTTGTGCCTCAAGGGCATAAAGAGTTTTTGCAAAAGTCTTGATATTATTAAATGGAGATATATTCTCCGGTGGTTGATATAATGCAACTTGTTTCAGTCTGGCAATAGATGAAATACTTGAATATGTATAATGAATAATTATTATGTCTAACTATACGATGAAGGTTATCTGAAAATCCTTGAAGGATCTAAATGATCTTAAAACAATTCTATTGAGTACTCAGTGGTTCTGAGATTGCTTAACACAGAGAAAGAATCTTTTCGATCTCATGATAATGATTTGAAATTATCATGTATTAGTGCAATTAGTACACTTACAGATTGGTGGTTATGAAAATGCTAGAAGATTATTTGATTTACATTACGAAAGTTATATGAAAAGATTGTCATATTATCATTCAGATTATGCCAAAAAGACTAACAAAATAAGTGACTCAACCCATAGAAGATGTGTGATTATTTTTTAGAAGAAAAGACGAGCTTCAATAAAATTGAGATGATCAATCTCCAAGTAAAAAATTATTTGATTGTGTAGATGCAGAATATTTATTTGATCTGCATAAAGCTCGATCGCAAATGATATACTTGTTTACATGTGGAGGCACAACAATATGTTGGCATTCAAAGAATTAAACACTAGCAACCACCTCTTCAAATCATACAAAAATAATATTGATCTATGAAGTAAGTCGAGAGTGTGTTTCGTTGGAATCATGACCTATCATATTCAAGAATGTATATCATAGTCAAAAGAAAGTCGTATCACACTGATATTATATCAAGTTATTATACAAGATAATCAATTGCAAATGAAAGTGTCCACAACATGATTGTTGCTATGAACAAGTTGAATGAATAATTTACATGTAATAGCAAGGTCACGAATAAAGTATTTTTTAAAAATGTATTTGACTAAGCTCAAAGCCTCCTAATATCGATGAAATCATAAAATGATATATCAATATGAGTTGAAGAATGCAGCATATTCGTGAATGTGATTTGGTCACAAATACACTGTCAATATCAACTTTTGAGAAGCTGGTATATAAAATTTGATGACACCATCACAAGAAATTAAGTGGTGTTTTAATCAGGTGGAGTATAATACGTGTTGTACTCTTTTTCTCTTGACTGAGGTTTTGTCCCACTGGGTTTTCCTGACAAGGTTTTTAATAGGGCAACAAATAATGTGTATTAAAAGATATTTGTACTCTTTTTCCTTCACTGAGATTTTTTCCCACAGGATGTTTCCTAGTAAAGTTTTAACGAGACACATTATCTATAGACATCCAAGAGGGGGGAGGGGGGTTATAAAATATTATGGTGTGGATGTCCACTACATCAATAAGTTACTCTCACTAATTATCTCCATTACTTCCCTCAATTATGTATATAACCTCCACCTTTATGCCCATCATTCTTGTAACCTTACACCTTTATAACATCCTCCTTTATATTCATGGTCAATGTCATGTTTATGACAAATCTTTTGTATTTCTCTAGGTAACACTATAAATAGAGGCATAAGAGTTCATATTGGATACACTTGAATACTTGAATGAATAAGAAAAGCTCTCATCTCTTGTCTCCCTATTTCTATTGCTTTCATCTTCTATATCTCTTGTCTTATTTTGCTTTAGTTTTAACATTCTTTTCTTTTTAAAAACATCTTCTTCCTAATTAAAATATTATTAAAGAACCTTATTCTTGTTTTCTTTCTTTTAAAATCACTTTAACAAATAAATATGTAGGAAATAATTTTTCTTCTTAATCTCATTTTATCAATTAAAATAGAATAACTCCAAGTGCCTTTTCGACTGATAATATATGTCATATATATAAGATCATAGTAATCCATCATTAAATTTTATTTATATAACGATAAAAAATAATTATAATAAAATAAGAAATATTTTTATTTTTTATTTTTTATGAAATGAAGTAGGATAAACATTTGTTAGTTTTAAAAAATATTATTAGAAAAAAGAATGTGTTAAAAAGAAAATAAATAATATATTTATTTATAAAATGAGCATTTTTGACCCATTAAATAACAACAAGGGCATTTTTGGACTAAAGTATTGACAACAAGAGCATTTTTGGACCAAATCATAAACGGAGGGCATTTTTATTTGTTTCACATAGTTTAAGGGAATTTTTGACCTTTTTTCTCCTTTTAATTAAAATAACGGGAAAAGGGTACTATTAAAGTTATATCAAATTGAATAATAATATTCTCACTAATAGTTTGATCTAAAAATATTTTTATTATTTTGTTAATAGATAAGTTTTAAAAAAAACAAAGGCAGAATGGTTTGGGAAGCCCTTGTACTTGGTTCTGTTTGTCACCTGGACCCTTCTACTCACGATTTTGCTAACTGAACCCTCGAACCAACTGAAACACAACATTTTAAACTCCTTTTTTTGACCAGTCATTCTATGTGACAAAAGAAGCTCAAGTGCGTGAATTACACTCACTTTAGGAGCGTGAGAGGCTTTCAAAAAGCTAATAACGGTCATTTTGTGGCCATTACACCAATCATCTTCTTCTTCAAATTTCGCAAATTTCTTTTCTCTCTTACTCGTTTATCTCTCTCGAAATTTCTTCTCTCCAAATTTCTTCTTGTTCTCCACAATCATTCAGGCCCAGTCAATATTTCACTTCATTTTTTACTCGTTAAATTTTCTTGTTCTTCATAATGACTTTTTGTTTTTTCTATTGTGGGCATCATGATATACTTAAGATGTCAAGAACAATACTCACTGAAGAACCCATCAAAAATGTTGATCATGAAAGGCAAGGAAGGCAAAGAAGGTAGGGAAGACATGGAAGGTAGGGGAGACAGGGGAGATCGAGCATTAATATTGATATCAGTGTTGTTGTGATTATTGTCATTTGGTTTCTATATTTTGTATTTAAGATGTCTTGATGATTTGTTCATTTGAGTACTACGTTAATGAAATATAATGTAATGAAAATATTCAGTTTAAGGCTTATAATTATTATCTACCCGCAAATTCATAAACAAAAACAACTTGTTTGTCATAGCAAATGAACACTATAGATGAAAATTAAGCTAAAATTAAGATAGTTGAAAATTAAGTTAACACTTGAAAATTAACATAGTCAATGCCATTGAGAAGCTAGACAAAACATGATTCTTTACTATGAAATATAATGTGTCTTGAGTGCTTGGTGTGGACTGAGTGGTTGGTGTGACATGAGTTCTTTTAGACTGATGCTTTTAGTGGCATGAGTGCTTATAGAAGAGTTGCCTTTGAATAACTACAACTCCACTCTTCCACCTTAGTCCATTGGATTTGTAACTAAGATCAATATTGGTATGTGCTGAACTATTCAATGTAGCACTATGTAACACTCTATCAGTGGTACAGAACTGTTAAAAGGCAATAATAATATCAGTCAGAGATTCTATAGTATCAAATTAAAGGTCCTTAAATGATAATACTTACCCTCTCTATCATACTACCATTTGCTCCAAATAGCACATCAAAACCAATTGTTCTTGGATTTTCTGTTCTTGGCTTCTTATATTCGGAATTTACACCACCTCTTTTAACTTTGTTACTCCTCTTTGAGCCACTAGCACCCGTAGTTGATTGTTGAGTACTAAATTGACTTGTTGGTTGAGCAACACTTGCAAAATTTATAGAAATATTTATAGCACTTCCACCAACAGTTATTTCCCTTTCAGCCATTGCTGAAGTAATGATTGGTCTTTTAGTAGTTGCACCAAAACTTCCACCAGTAGTTGTTGCCCTTTAAGCAGCTGCTGAAGTAGTGGTTGGTCTTTTAGTAGTTGCACCAACACCTCCACCAGTAATTGTTACCCTTTTAGTCGCTGTTGAAATAATGATTGGTCTTTTAGAAGTTGCACCAGCACTTCCACCATTACATGTTGCACTTCCGGCAGTTGCTGAAGTAGTTGCATCAGCAGTTAAGCCTATAGAAACTGCTGAAATAGTATCAGCTCTGCTAACAGGTGCTGTAGCAGTTCTTGCAGTTGAAGTTCCAATAGTAGAGCCATTTTTCTACACACACACTGAATTCGAAAGTATTGACAAAATAAATTTCATTAATAAAGTTGAAGAAGTTAAAGCAAAACTTACAACAATTGGTCATCATTTCTTCGTATGTCCAAAATTCTTGCACAAAGAAATTTCATTTTCTCCCCTTCCTTGTAGCCTTTTTAAAATTCTTCTTACTTGGCTTATCACTATCTTTTGTCCCTTTTTTCTTGGTCTTCCTGGCATAGGAGTAATTTCAAGTGTCTCAATGGTTGGTCTTGTGCTCTTTGGCCACATCTTCATATTTGTTATAGGTTGAATGAGCTTATTGTAGGCTTTCAAATATGTTTCCTTTTTGTACCAATAATTAGCAAATGACTCAACATTCAGATTCTTGTAATGCATTGCAGTAATTCCATGTGCACAAGGAATTTCCTTCAGTTCACATGACCTACAACTACACACTTTCTTTTTTAGATTAACAACATATTTATATGGTGGATTCTGAATCTCATAGAAATTATCTCCATTATATTTAACCTCACATATGGCTGCATGTTCAATATTTTTGCTAAGAATTTGCATAGCCATAGGTGATACATCAGTCTCTGATTTGAATCATTCTTTTCATGACTTTGACTCTAATTTCCTCTAACATAGTAATGAATTATTTGAATCTAGCTGTCAATATTTAACTATTGAATGTCTCACACATATTATTCTCAACTATGTCATACTTGCTATGTTTCTTGAATAATGCCCTACACCATGCCTCTTTGTTGTATTTTAACAAAGCTTCCACAATGCCTTCTCCCAACAGACTCATTTCATCAAGTTTTGATTGTAAATGAACTTCAAATGGAGCCCTAACAACCTGCCAAAATTTTCTTCTCCTTTCTTCACCCTTCCATTCTTTCTTTCAGTTGACCCATATATGTCTAGCACACTATTTATGCTCAGCATTTGGCAATAAATCAAGAAGTGCGATGTGAAGACCCCATCAGAGAAAAAATAGCAAGAATTTAAGTGTAACATAGAAATTGCTATAGAAAATTAAAAAAATTTACAAAGTGTTTTCATACCTTCTACATATCAGACATAACTGTGAGTCCTCCACCTTCAGTTTGTGTCAGCTCCAAATCAGGTTTGATGCACTTGATAAACCAAGACCATTTATCCTTGGATTCTTTATTAATTATTGCACATGCTACAAAGTACATTTGATTATTTCCATCTTTGAAAATGCAAGTCAATAGTTCACATTTACATACACCCTTCAGAAATCCACCACCAAAATCAATTATCCTTCTACACCCCTCCATCCATCCACTTTTTAGTGCTACAAGACAAATACTAATCCCCATAAATATCTCTTTTTCAGGAATTGTATTCTTGGATGTCCTAACAACCACAATAGTTCTTGAATTTGTAGACTTCGACTCTTCAGCATAATCATACAATCTAGCAAATTTCTCTATAAAATCACCCATATGATCATTCATAACTTTTATTTTTGCTCTTTTACAACTTGTTTTACTAACATATAATCCATAATTATGTCTTAACAACCCTTGAACTTGATGGAGTCTGATGCTAGGCTCACCCATGATTCTATCTTTGTAAATCTTACTAATCCACTATGGAGTGCATAACTTGTTGATGCCTGGTTGATTTGCACTCATTTGAGGTCGATTTAACTCAATAAGTAGTGCCCTCAATGCCTAATTATGTCATATTCTATTGATATCTCTATGAATTGTAGCTATGACGGCTAAATGACAAGGCAAGGATGAATGCGTGAAAGAATGAAGAAAAATATAAGAAGAAGTGTAAAATTACACTCTGATGATCACTAAACAAGAAGGGCGAATCACCTAACAAGCATGGTATCACCCAAATTGATAGTGCACCAGGCTTCTATTTATTGGATTGTGGGCGAAGTCACAGAGAAACGACAATGCGCCTATTGAAAAAGGTGAACACCGCCGTATTTGATAGTGTCAAATGATAAAATGAAAGTTCAAAGGGTGAACAAAGGTGATTATCGACGATTCACCAAACTAGAAAAGCAAACTTGAGTGGGATCGCCAAATGATGATCGAACACCTGAGGTCTGGAGTGAGAAAAAGGTGAGCTGAAACATGCCTGGAGTGAGAAAAAGGCAAGCTGAAACCTGATTGGTGACTCGCCGAATAATATCGGTGAGCCCGACTAATTTCTCCAACTGAGAAGCGCATGTTAGTTTTAGGGCAAAATTTAGGAAACTATAAATAGCTCAAAGGAGAGAAAAAAGGGGTTTGAGATTAGATAGAGAATCCTTAATATTCTAGAGAGAGAAACACTTTCCATTGAGTGAAAAACAATTTTATCCCTTTAGGGTGTTTGAATTGATAATCTTGAATTTGTTAAATTAAGGTTAAATTTAAAGTGAGTTTGCTTGTAAATACTTAAATACATGTTATCCACAGCTAATTTCATGTAAGATATAATTTCTTTACACTTTGTGATGTGTGGCTAAACCCACAATCTCTTGGGGTGTGATTATGGGGTTGGGTGTTGATTTAAGTTAGTGGGTTTGTTGAATTGCTCTGTTATGCCTGTTAATCATACATTCAAACTATTGCCGAGTGATTAATTCATGAATTAAGGTGGCCAACTTGATTTTAGCTTTGACCTTGTATGGGTGCTCAAAAGAGACTAATATGAGTGGGTAATAGGTTTGATGTTTGTAATTTAGTTATATTTAATTGTAAATTTAAGGTTATGAGTTGTTAGAATTGCATGTAGATGAGACCAAGAGGAGATTCTATGAACAGATGCTATGACATCGAAATAAGATTAGAGTCATTTAAGATGACTTAGCCTATCTTTGATTATATAGTTGAATTGAGCAATTCTACAATAACCCTAATGAGAATAACATTCAATCCCCACACCCCTAGAGTCAACACTTTTGTGAATATTTATTTGTTGAAATTGTGATAATCGAGTGATTGAAATTGCGTTGTTGATGCATTTGGTAGAATCATCAACCTATTTTATATTTGACTACATTGAGATTAGTTACCATTTAATTCACCAATTGGGTCTTTAACCTCATACCATTCCCTGTGGGATTCGATCCCAACTCTTAGTTGGGTATTTTTATTGACGACGACCGTTGTTCCTTTTAATTGGTTTTAAAGAGGACATTTGAGTGTTATTAAAAATGTCACCGGTGTCGGGGAATGATAGTTAGGAATTCAAATTGAGAAGAAACTTGCATACTAATTTACTTTGTAGTTGAATAACCTTACGCTTGGCTCTCTTGTTGTGCATTCTAGTAGGTGAACCAATTAATATGCATGGTGGTGACGACTCTAGTTACCATGAGAGTGACAACGATGTTAGAAGATAGGATGAGGTGGTATCTCATACCAACAATGAAGTTGAAACAATTTGTTTACTACCGAAGCATAAGGATACTACATTTGTCATAACCAAGCCCATGTTGCAGCTCATCAAAGTGGGAGGATTATTTGTGGGTCTTGAGAACGAAGATCTTAATGAGCGTCTCTGAAAATTCGTAAGTGTGTAACCCTTTTTCGACTGAAGGTATCTCACAAGAGTCAATGCGGTTGAGGTTATTCCCCTTTACTCTAATGGGGGAGGCGACTAGGTGGTTGATTGAGTTGTCAAGGAAGTCTATTACCTAATAGGGAGATATTGATTGAAACTTTTCTTGAGAGATTCTTTCCTTCATCTAAAGTAATGAAATTGAGGAAAGACATTCAAAATTTCGAAAGAATGAATGGAGAGCCCGGTCATAAAGCATGAATACGTTTTAAGCGAGTGTTGTTACAATAACCTAGACATGGTTTCCCGGATGAGTTGTTATTGCAATATTTCTACCAAAGTCCTGATGTTGTAAATAAAGAATTAGTTGATCATGTTGTTCGGGGAGGTATAATTAAGAAACCATTCGTAGAAGCGTCAAGGTTGCTTGATGAGATGATCAAAATTAATTGAGCTTCGTACATGCATGAAGATTATGTGTCACTTCCATACTTGGGAATTTAAAGAACAAGAAGAGAAAAATCAAGAGCATGACAAAAGAATTACTAAATTGAATGCTCAACTTGAAATGTTATCAGAACGTGTTACTGAAGGAGGAGCAAATTCAATAAATTCAATATCCCGGAGTATGTATGATGACGGGGTGTAAATGAGAGGTGGCAAATCAGAGGCTTTTCGGCCAAGTTATCTAAGGCTTTCCAGAAATCAAGGTTGGACTAAAAATAATGATGAAATGTGTTACTAAAGGGAATGTGAAGATGCTACGTATGGGAAAATGTTCAATCCACATGATCTGATGAAGACACCAATCGATGACTTGTTGACTAAAATCTTAAACAAAGTGGAGGGTTCTGATATGAACTTGCAAGGGATGAAGAGTGACGTTTCTGCTTTGTCCACCACCGTAGTCTCACATTCATCTTCCATCAAGTCGCTGATGAGTGGTATATTTGCACTCATTTAAGGTCCATTTAGCTCAATAATTGGTGTCCTCAACGCCTAACTTTGTCATTTTCTAATCAAATATTAATGATTTGCACCTATGAAGGCAATTGGACAAGGCATGCACTAAAGCTTGAAAAAATGGCCAAAAATACAAAAGAAGTGCAAAATGAACATTGTTGATCGCCTAGCATGAAGGTCAGATCACCGACTGAGTTATACTTTGCGCAATCTGACATTGCATAACACTTTCTTTTACCAAAGAAGGTCGGCGATCTCTAGTTGAAAAGGTGATATGACGAATGAGAAAGGCGGATCTGAAGCATATCCCCCAAAGTGACAGTGTGCAAGGCAAAATTTTATGCTCAAATGGAGAACTAAGGTGGTATTCGGCGTTGCACTGAACATGAAAGTCTGAATCAATCGAGTTTGCCAACTGAGGTTCAAACTCCTGAAGCCTAGAGCATCACAAAGGCGAGCTAGGGAGCGAACGACAATTTGCCGAGTGAGTTAGGCGAGCCCGACTAATGTCGCTGATTTGGTTGTGAAGTAGATTTTTGGGCCAAATTTTTGAAAAATATAAATAGCCCAAATGATAGAGTTTTAAACGAGTTCGATTGGAGAGTTGAACAACTGAGTAGAGAAGAACGTTTTGAGAAAGAACACTTTACTTTTTAGAATACTTTTTCTAGCCTTCTTGGGGTTTTACAATTTGAATCTTGAATTCGATAAATTGAAGTAAAATCCAAAGTGGGTTTACTCTTAATTGCTTGATTTCAAGTAACCCATGGCCTCTTTCATGGAAGGTATACTCTCTTTACTTTTTGTGATGGGTGGCTAAAACCCCAAGAGCTAGGGGGTGCTCTAATAGGATTGGGTGTTAATTTAATGTAGTGGGTATTTTACTATGCTCTGTTTTATTGTTGTTCATGCATGAATTTGGTCTAATTATCATGGGGTTAACTTAAGGGTTAAGGTTGCAAACTTAATTCCTACTTTTGATCTCCAGTTGATGCTCGAAAGAGATTAATTAGATTGGGTAATTAGTTTAATACTAAACATTTAGGTTTGATGTCCTTAACTTGCTCGAAAGAGAGGTTATGGATTAGATCTATTTTTTCTATTCTTGAAAGAGGGAATAGAGTAAGTCATTGGGTTGTTAAGAATTGGCATTAGATGAGACCGAAAGGAGATTTTATGCCTAAATGCTTTGAGATCGAAAGATGATTAGCGTCAGTGAAGATGACTTAGCCTATTCATGTATGCACATCATGATAGAGCAACACATTATTCCTATATGTCATTGATTTCCAATTCCCGCACCCGTAGATTGCTTGATAACTCTTGATTTTGTTCAAAAGTTAGTTTAATTGCGATAATTGACAACAAAGCATTACATTAAGTTGGTTGTACCATCCACCCAATCGTTCTTACTATTCCAAATGAGTTGATTTAAAGTCCAAATATGTCGATAAAGAATTCTCCACGATACACCACTCTTTGTGGGATTCGACCCTGACTCTTTGTTGAGTTTTTACTGAATACAATCGTTCACCTGTTAAATTTGTTTGGAAGGGTGATTTGAGCGTTATAAAAAATGACACTACTGCCGGGGAGCGGTAGTTGAGAATTCTAATTGAGAAATTAGATTTTATTTTGGTTATTTGTAGTAGAATTGTTGTGTTTTGTTGTTGTCGGTTGATTTGCAGGTTGACAAGATGAGTGTCCATGGGAGTGACACTGATAGTCATTATGGTCAAAATGATAATATGAGTGACCTAAATGGCATGCCCATTAATATCATTCAAAGAACGAGAGCAATCTGAATACCTTCTACAACTGAGAGGGAGGTGTTTAACATCATCGACACTATGATCCAATTGCTCCAAATGTAAGGAATTTCTAGGGGCTTATCTCACGAGGATCCCCATGAGCACCTTAGAAATTTTATGGAGGTGTGTAGACCCTTTGTGTTCAAGAATATCTTCCAAGAATCTATAAGGTTGAGGCTATTCCGTTCTCTAAAACGAGAGAGGATACAAGGTGGCTGGCAGAGTTAGCAACTGATTCTATTACTTCGTGGAATGAGCTAACAGAGGCGTTCTTGGAACGATTCTTTCCACCCTTGAATATGGTTAGACTTCTTCTCCAAATCCAGAATTTGAAAAGTCTTGGAGGTGAGCCCTTGCATGAAACATGGATGAGATTCAAGAAGTTACTCTTGCAATGTCCAACACATGGCCTTACATACAATTTGTTGTTGTAATACATTATTGGAGCCTTGTGGCTGATCAATTGATCCACGGTGGATTGATGAGGCAACTTTATTAATTAGTTGCATTGTTGTTAGATGACATGACTAAGGTCAACTGAGCATGATACACAAGAGAAGACCAAGCACCCCTTTTACAATTGGGCTTGAGTAAAGTACAAATCGAAAGGGATCACAAAAGGGATGAAAACATGGCCAAAAGGATGACCCAAATCAATTTGTTGTCCAAACATGTCATGGGAGGTGGAACTAAGCTAGTAAATATGGTTGGAACAAACAGTGGGCAGTGCCTGGATGATGCCAATTTGAGGCATTATACAATGAAGAGGTTCAATACTTTGGGAAATCAAGTGGGGGGGGGGGGGTTCTCACAACAATTATCAACGTCAAGGTGGGAACCAAGGTTGGAACAAGAATAAATATAGTGGTTGGAAAGATTGGAGGAGTGGAAATTGGAGAGGCAGGGAGGTGGACAAATACAAATACGTGCCTCCCCATGATCGTCCACACCCAAAAGATCCAGCTGTTTTAGAAAGAAGCGGGAAGGAAGGCATGCTTTTGAGGATATAAAACAAGGTTAAAGGAGCAAATAAGGTGTTGAAGGATTTGAAATATGACTTATCCACTTTAACCCAAATAATGACTTCACATTCAGTTTCAATCAAGCAGTTGCAGACCAATTGGGTCAGATTGCCACTCATCTAAATCCAAGGCAAAAGGGAACTTTACCTAGTAATACCATCCCAAACCCCAAGAATGATTGTTGAAGTTCGAGGACAATGTCGTGCCACGACATTAAATAAGGTGCTTCTTGGGAGACAACCCAAGTCTTTACTTTTGTTTTTATTTGCTTTTGAATAACGTGCGTTGTGAGTATAGGTGAAGAAGAGGTTGAAAGATAGATAAGGGCAGATTGGGTGAGGCCATAACCAAAAGGGCGATGCGCCAAAAGAACTAGATGGACTGATTTTTATCCGCCCTTTGAGCATGAAAAAATGGCAAATGGCAATTCGCGGAAGTGCATAAGGTAGACTCTATAGCATCCGCCAAATCAACCTTCAGGTTTGGTCATTGCTCAAGAATGTTCGGCGAGCTTAAGCTCCAGACGACGATACGCCGAACACGTTTGGCGACGTTAATAAGTGCGCCAAACGGGTCTGCTATAAAAGGGCCCAAGGTTCTTTTAATTCCAAAATCAAAACCCTTTGAATTCTTGGAGCCTTTTCAATTCTCCTCTCTTACATTGTACATTTTGAGCAATTTTGTGCCTCGTGTGACTGTGTTAAGCGTGCTTGGAGTGCATTTGATTTGATCTCGAGTCAACCCAACCCTAAATTCCTCAATTTCTTGCTTGTTTTTTTGCACTAAGGTTGGTGTTTTGACTTCTTGTTGATTATTTTAAGTTTAGATTGCATATAGGGTGTGGGCTTGAGCCTTGTAACTGAGATTAAGTGCTTGATTTTGTTGGGTAACGTTATATTGTTGAATTTGAATTGTACCCATGTGATTTTAATTGTGAATGCCTGTATAAATGGTGAATCGTTAATGTGTTGGTTAGAATGCTAAATTGAATTGGTGTGCTTGCTGGCTCTCTGTTTAATTGAATGTGAGTGAAGTCTGAGTAGCTCAGTTTTGACCCATTGGATGATTTTGCCCAATGATAAACAGGGTAACTACTTTCTTAAGGACAAATCATCAAGTAGAGCAAAAATTAGTGATAAATAGGGGAAATCATAGTACCCATGGGTAGAAACACATCTATGTTGATTGTAATTGTTGGAGGAAACTTGTATTTATTGTGCATGTTGGATTTGTTTTCGCAATATAGGCACTGGGCTGAAAATTCCTGTTAGACAGACTTGTCTTAGCTCGCCAAGGAAGATAGGAGAATCGCCGAGTAAGACCCAACTTTCATTCTTAAGCTTATGCATGACCTTGGGTACTGTCCTATTCACCGGGCTTGTCTTAGTCCGCCGAACTCATTTGGCGAATCACTGGATGGGAGAGGATATTGCCCTTGATGCCCGTGTCTTTTCCTTTGGCACTGTCATTTTCAGCGGACTTGTCTTAGCCTGCCGAATCCAACTCGGTGAGTCACCGAGTTGGCATTGACTCTGCCTTGTGTGATTGATATATTATATTTGTGCTACCGTCTAAGTAGGTGAGCTCACCAGAGCTTGCCGATCCTGTTGAGCGGTATGCCTTCCCATTAGGTGAGCCTCAGGACCATTTTCAAGCTTAATTCAAAGTGCTTTCAATTTCAACTAACCTTCACAAATCTTGTGTTATAATGTGTACCTTGAAGGAAATGGCGAGAACAAAGGGTAAGAATGTGGTCCAATCTGATACTGAATTAGATAGGGAGTCTCCTCCCCCCTCCTCATAAGAAACAAAACAGCCTTTCAAGCAATGAGCCTTCTGAGACTCTACATGCTCAGAAACCTACAATCAGGGGTAAAAAGGAGCGGAAGCATATTGCCAAGAAGCAGGTGAATATCCTCTAAAAGTTGGTGTCACCGGCGTAATAGCCCAACCCTTCTTTGTGTGTTCTTCCAATTATAGCTCCAAGAGCTTTGAATAGGCTCAAGACGGATAAGGAACACACTATTTTGGAGGAGCACCGACTTTCTACTAATGGGGTTATGAGTGAGTACCCCGCAATATGGAGCGCAATCAAATTCCACAAGTTAGAACTATTCACAAGAGTCAGGCAACCATACATACACAAGTGGGTACATGAGTTCTATGATGCCTATGCTAGAGCATTGCCAAAGAACATGAAAGGGACTATCTGGAAGATAGTGGACGAAATAGTAGTTTGAGGAATGATGGTGCAGTGTCATAACACTGCAATTAATGAAATATTGGGCATACCGGACACTCAGACTGACAAATATAAATCCCGGATGGCCACACCTTTGGATTAGTTGAAAGAGTGGCTAGACCCTCTAATATCTGGTGAATCTGCACCGTCTTGGTTGGCTGAAGGTGCTAAAATTGAAAACAAGGACCTAAGCATAGTGACGAGGTACTGGTTTGGTTTTATCAGTAGCATTGTGATGTTGTCAAAAAATGAGTCTATACTCAGACATCTGAAGGTCGTGCATCATTGAGAGGGAGAAGATTATTGTGGAAGAGATATTACTGCGAGCTAGAAAGGAGCAAACCTCTCTTCCCTTCGCGGTGCTCATTACCTAGCTTTGTGAGAAAGCTGGAGTCCCTTTCAGAGCAAAAACCAATGTCAGGATCACGCCAGTCTCCTCTGGTGATATTCAGAGGATCGAGGCTGAGCTTTTTAGAGATTATGCGGCTCGCAGGAAGCCGCCACCACCAGACTCCACTGCATTAGTTGATCCTACCACATTGACTCCTAGGACCAACACACCTGCTTCTTCTGTAGAGCAGGCATATATTCGTACTATTTTTTCTGTTGCTGGTATTTTTGATTCCCTACTGCATCTGCACCTTTTGTTTTCGTGACTGCTGCTAGTGCGAGGCCTCCCCCTTCTTATGTTGCCCGTCTTTCCTTGACCTAGACCCTTATATACCAAATGGGCAGTCTTTCCCAGTCATCGGATGTTAGAGTTGTCCATGTTGAGAAAGACTTGCCACGACTCATTTTCTAGGCTATTCAGAATGCCTTGGGTCCTCTGACTGAGTGGGTGGTCAAGTGTGAGGAGATGATTCAGGCCACACTCTGAGGCAAGATGATTTGACTGCGAGGATAGTAGTTTTGGAGAAGACTGACCTTGGACACTCTTACGACTGAGGTTAGCACATTGTGGGCTGAGGTGGTCCAGATTCAGTCCATGGAAATCTCGACACTATGGGGTGATGTTCCCCTTTCAGATGCTACTATCCTCTAGAAGCCTAGTGTTGCACCTTCCTCTTCTATACATGAGGTTGCCATAGATAGGGATGTTGAGGATGAGGAGCTAGTTGAAGAGACCGATGGGGAGGGGTTGAGAAAGGATGAGAATGGAATTGCTGAGACCTTGACAAAGTTGCACAAGACCGAGGAGGTCATTATTCAGGCTACCCTAGAGTGGTCTCTCCGAGAGACTTCAGTCATTGGGTCTAGTGGAGTCACTCCAGACTCCCCCACACTTCCCACTGTTGAGCCGGGCACTGATTCCCAAGCGGAGCCTTCTTTGCCGCCTCCTTTAATCCTATTGTTGGGCATAAATACCCCTCTCAAGGTTTCTCCACCAAAGACTCCAGATGAGAGTGCTCTACAGGGCCTATCGGGGGGATCTATATCTCAGCCTCCTATCATTCCTTTTAATTAGCATTGAGGACACTTTTTGTTATTTTTTGTGGGTTGAGGGTCTTCATGCCAATATTCCCCTTTTGGTTGTATTTTTTTTAATTTCGTATTTTGAACTTTTGTAGTTAATATTTTTTTTATATTAGAGTGTGTCTCTTTAATTCATTGTTCGTTCTCTCTTGATAAATGCAACCCCATCCGTTTTGAAAAATCGTGAAATGCTTAAGGTTTTCATTGATATAATTTGAGAATTGATTTTTTCAAATTGAGGAAGAGATAAGAATAATGTACAAGTATAATAAACATGAAATAAATATAAATAAAAAAGTAAAACAATAATATGAGAAATGGCCTAGTGTTTTCCTATCGTCAAATATATACATAAGAATAAATCAAAAATAATTACTCGAACTTCATTGGAATAGTTTCCTTGGGAAGCAACTCTGGACACCTATAAAGACACTTAACAAAAGTATTAGTAATAGATAAATATTAACCAAAATAAATAAAAGAAATAATAACTCAAAAATAAAACTCGTCTTATGAAGCTAGAAGGCCTTGAAAATCGATAAAATTTTCTTTATCGGCCAATTTAACTTGTAATTTATAATCTCTATGAACTTAAATTAAAATTTCCGTCTTTTAAAAATGGAAAGCCTCAAAAACTGAGGGGATTTTTTTTTTCATTGACCAAAAATATGATAATTGCTTATAATTAATTTGATAGGAATATACCACCAGTGTTTCACACTTAATCAGAGATCTTGAATTCGAACTCTGGGTATGAAAAAAATCCTATTGGGAGCGCCACCCCCGAATGGGCCCTAAAGAGCGCGATCTGATTTTAATCGGAACTCCAATGTATGGACACCGGACACCGGGTGAAAAACAAAATAAATAAAATTGATAGGAATACAAAGGCAAACATGTTAAATTAATCCAAAATGCACAATGACAGTAACATCTAGCAAACGAGATAATAAAAGGTGGCCAGAGTTTACATCCTTTCGGCTAGATCTGAAACAAGATAAAATACTACCTGAAATGCAAATAAAATAAAGGAACAAAGAGGAAAAACAATAGTAATATAAAAAGGTAACAAAGCATTTATTTTAATTAGATTTGGAAGTGAGAGCTCGTTACCATTTCAGGTGATGTCGTCAATGGTGTTGGTTACTTCATTGTTGTGTGCTGATTTTCTTTGGTTTGTGGTCAGATCTGATTCGCTACTTTGAGCTCGCCGATTCGCCTGAGTTCGTGGCTTCTTGTTGTTGGTATCTTGGAGAAGAAGAGGGAAGGAAATGAGTTGTTTGGTTGTTGTTAGTTGTGGTTTCACCGGAGCAAAGTGGGGATGAAGGACTGTTTGATGGTTGTTTCAGTGTGGTTCTCCAACTGTGGGTGGTGGTGGCAGTCTGAGATAAATAGGAGAAGAGAAGGATTAGGGTTTTAGAAATTATTCCTTTCAAACATAAAAACGATCTACCACCTCCTTATTTTGAGACCAAGTAAAGAATTATATAGATAGTTTAAAACCACCTTTTCTATAAAATCATCCGCTATCAAAATCATGTGCCTAAAATATGGACTAATTAAATAATTCAATATCTGTTATGCAATTCTTTATTTGTATTTCTAGAATGTGCTAAAAATATTAAAACTAAAGCAAGTGAATATAACAACGTTAAAGCATGAACATTAGACAAAATAAAAAAAATCTTTGGCTAGGAAGCACGCATGTCGATCAACATCTGTGTACTTCCAGCCTCTTATACATAGTACTAAATATGTGATTTCGTACTTAGCACAAACTCAATAATATTATTTATTTTGTCTTAATTTATATGGTACAAATAAGAAATGTCAATCAAATTTTGATATAATTTTTCAAATATTTTAAATTATTAATAGTGTGATTTATTATACTTTATATGGGATTTTCAAATAACGTATAACTCTCCATGTCTCAACTTATGTGTCATTCATAGGATTTTGGACTCAACCATTTATTTATCTTTTAAAAAAATTCAGCTATAATTATTGTAATTACAATATTTTTTCTATGTAATTTTCAAATTATATATGCTACTCTCTTTATACTTTTATATTACTTTTAAATAATACATGTTACTTCCTTTATCCCATTTTATGTGGAATCAATAAAATTTTCAGATTCAACCAAATTTTCTATATGTTTTTAAAATATTCTAAATTATTCATTGTCGCTATTTAAAATATTTATGCAATTTTTAAATATGTAAAAGACTAAAAAAATAACACAAATCCCAAAAAAATTACTAAACTACTCTTGAAGTACCAAAGCAGGCATGTTAATTTGTTGTTTGCTTTGGTACTTGAAACTGTCTTTGTGATGACAAGCAATCATGACGATAAAACAGGGAGGTGAAGCACCTCAACTATCTCTTATTTTCAAATGATACATGTTACTTCCTCTGTCCCATTTTATATGGTATCGATAGAATTTTCTGAGTCGGTCAATGTTAACTATCTTATCTAAACAACAGTCATCAGCATATATATACAATCATACATATTTAGTATAGGTTTGCCTTGACCATTATCATGATTACACCAAGAAACGTTTTGCTTACAAAAGCAAGTCTTTATGCAAATTACACAAAATTCAATCCTCAAGAATCTAATCTATTTAGTAAAAAAAAAAAATCAACAGATAATTACCACACAAGCTGAATGAACAACTTGGAAATTACAAACAAGGGGCGACGGATCGTACATGTATAAATACAAATACTTATGCCGGATTCTGGAGATTTCAAGCTTCTATGAATCTAGGAGTTGCATCTCATTCTTACAAATACCCCTCTATTAACTATAGAGTTTTAACTTCTGCACACTTACCCCTTAAATCGGACAACGATGCATGAGATATCATCTTTACTTTCTCTAGTTAACGCTTCGATGGCTAATTGCTTGGATGCCTTCTGTGGGTCCTTAACCTTCTTCGCGATGTCAACTGCCTCTTGATTAGACATTACCTGAATAATCACCAATTATCAATTAAAGAAAGAAGAGAGCAAGTGCACACTGTGCAATAATGGAAAGACACCAACTGAATGTTGGAGCAAAGGGCACCTTCCATAGGCCATCACTTGCAAGGATGAGAAGATCTGTATCTCCATCAACATCAATGGTTATTACATCAGGATCAGAGCGCAGGTGTGATTTCAGGTTCTTGTCTCCAAAAGCGCGAGATACAGCTAGTTGACCATTCACTCTAGCAACATCTCCTGAGATAATATGCATTTTAACAGGCATGTAGAAACAAACTCCAAATACAGTAATATTACGTGGCACTCCACGTCTAGATCACATCTGCAGAGTCTGGCACACTGAGGACAGCAGCGTAAATTCTAAATCTACATAAGAATAGGTTTGTTTGATGCAAGAAGACCCTCAAATTCTTGCATGGAAAAAGATTCTTCTATGTAACTTTTTCCCCATCAAATTTAATTTTTTGTCTAAATAAATGAAGGTTGGTTCCATGGTGAGGTACGAATAGCCAACAACAGATCTAACACAGACACCTTATACATAAAATGTCGGACCGCCAATCAACAAAAATCTAAAGAGTGTCTGTATAATTGTTAACTCAGAGGTTAATAAAAATATCATGAACTAGCACATCTTTACAGCATGTTGTTAATAAGGCTGTCAACTCCTACTAAATTAAGAATGACATGAAAACATGTGCTCATGAGGATTTGATGCATGAAATTCATTTTATCCTGGTTAAACTCATAAAACAATCACATCAATAATCAACACAACAGTGTTCCAAGTTCCCCAATACCATTAGTTCCTACTGCTTCTAGACACTGCAAGTGGAGTCCATCCAACAATATAACTTGACCTAACTAGGGGTTTCATTAATGGGCTCGTAACCGTAGTATCAGTTGTAAGCGAACCAAGCTTGTTATAAACAAAAATCCAAATTTGTTAAGCCCAAAATCAATCACATTGTGGATCAAACAGATGGTAACAACACATAAATCCCAGCTTTTCAAAAATAGAGAGAACTGAGAAGGCACCGAAGAGGTGTGCCTTTTCTCTAGGCTAGCTGCATGGGGTGGGGGGGGTTAATGTTGATGACTGAGAACTTGAGGAAGAGGAAGATTGCATATGTTAGTTGATTTTTCATGTTTCCAACATGAGATAGCGTCTGGCTTGTGGGAGGAAATTATGAGATGATTTGTACTTCAGTTGTGATGTCAAACACTGTAAAAGAAACAATGTTTAGTTGGATATATAGAAGCAGAAAGAGAAGATGCACGACACAGGATGTTGCTCCGCTAGCATTTATGTGGACTATATGGAAAGAGAGGAATAGGAGAGTTTTTGACGGGGTAGAGAAGGACTACACAATTAAGGCATGTCCTCTTATCCTTTATTGCTTTTGGTGCACTCCTGAGGTTCCTATATGTATAGAAGATTGGGCATTGTTTGTAGGAAACCACATCTCTTTGTAAGGCTTTTTATTTTTGGTATACTACTTGTCTATGGATGTTTTTTGTCCATGATGTATAAGTTTTTTAGTTTTTTGAAATTAAACAAAAAATGCTTGTCCACAATTTGAGATCAGAAAAAGCTCTACTTACAACAAAAATTTCGAGTTGGTTATATGAATCCTCATTGGTCATGTTGCTTTATTTAAACTCATATCAGACCAACATTAAACAAAATAAGTTTTAAAAGTTCTCTACATTTTCTAACTATATATAAATCTCTGGCAGCTAAAGGACTCCTAAAATTATAGGACCAAAAAAGTAAAGAGGAACTTTCACATATGGCCACTCAAAAATAGCTTAATTACTCTCCATAGTTATAGTGTGATAATTACAATTCGTAGCTACATGTTATAGGGAGGAGAGAGGCGAGCGAGACTGGGGGAGAGGCGAGAGAGAGAGGGAAAAGAGTGGGAGAGAGGTGAATTGTATATGTATATCGGTTAGATAATTGTATATTATACATATGTATTTGTATATATGGCAAGCGAGATTGGGAGAGGGAGGAGAGAGGCGAGCGAGATTGGGAGAGGGAGGAGAGAGGC
>JAJONR010011763.1:0-21589 GCA_029582245.1 Solanum etuberosum | reverse complement strand
ATCCGGGTTGGAATAGAGATGATGGATGGAGAGATCATGATAGAGAATGGCATGATCGTAACACTACTTCAAAGGAAAGATATGGTGACAAGGACAGATACATCCCACCTCATGAACGTCAAAAGCCTAAGGAACAAAGGGCTGACTCAGAGAATGTCCGCACAGAAGACATGCTTTCATGCATTCTCAATAAGGTAGAAGGGTCGGACAAAGTTTTGAAAGAAATGAAAGAGGACGTCTCTACACTTAATCAGACTGTAACCTCACACTCAGTGTCCATCAAGCAATTGGAAACACAAATGGGTCAAATTTCATCTCATTTGAACCCAAGGCCAAAAGGGGGTCTACCAAGTGATACCTTGGTCAACCCGAAAAATGACCCTTTAAAGCGTATCCACGTCGTGCGACGACGTTAAATGAGGCACTTCTTGGGAGGCAAACCAAGGTTTATTGCTTTGATTTCTGTTATTTGAATAATGGGTGTTGAATGTACAGGTTAAGTAAGAAGTTGAAATTTTGGAAAATGGCAACTAGGTGAGCAAAAATTCCAATCGGCGAGCCGGACTTGGACCGCCGTTGGAACCACCTGGTTTGCTGGAGGTTTTGTAAAACTCGGCGGGCTGAAGTACTACTCGGCGCATCGCCAAGTGGGTCGGCGAGCCCGACTTACTTCGCCGACTGGCGCACGAACTGAAAGGTTTTAAAAGGCGAAACAGTTTAAACTTCAAAAATCCTTCAGTTTCTCACTTTTCAACTTCTGCACTTTCACTCTGATATTATATTATTCATACCTTCGTATTTTTACTCTCATTTTTTTTTGGGATCTTTACTCGGGACTAATTTAGGAATTACTTTGCCGCCTAGCTTTAAATTTTTTTGCATAAAAGGTTGGTTTTTCAAACCCCGAACTTAGTTGTTGGTTGAAATCAAATACGTGTGATACTTTGTTGTTGATATCTATGGGTTTTGTTGTTTTGATCATCGTGTGATTGTTTGTTTGCCCATCTTTAAATTAATTCATAATTAATTGGTTGAAAAATTATTAATTCCCGTGTCGATAATTGATTAAATTATTGGGTTGTGTTGATTATGTGATGGGTCTAGCGGGGTGAAGTCTAAGTAACCCCGAATTGTTCTAATTGTCGAAATTTTCCTGATGATAGAGCGGTTGACATCATTCTTAAGGGCAAAAGACATCAATTGGCCAATTTATCCAAATCGAGGGAAGTCTAAGTACCCCGAGGACATGGGTCATATGGGTATAGTGTCAATTGCATGTGTTGGTTTTTGATTTTTTTTTCGTGGGCTGCAGGCTTGATTTTGAAGTACAGGGTGAAAAATTGGCACCTTGGGCTACTTGACGAGCGGGGTCGAGCTCACCAAGTGGTTCGGTGGTTCGCCTAAAGCCCCCTAGATCGCCCTTTAATTTGCTAAATATGGAGTTTGTGTTCTGTAACTTTTGGCGATACGCCTTTGCTCGTCGAGTTCACTCGGTGACTCGCCGAAAGTGCTTTTGATCACCCTTCTACGCCCCTTTTTCTTGAAATTGTTCTGTAACTTTCGGCGAGCTACCTCTAGTTCACCGAAAGGTGTCGGCGATCCACCGAATGTCCATGGACATTGCCGACCAACTTTGATTTTTTTCAATTTTTGCACTGTAACTTTCGGCGAGCCCGACCTGGCTCACCAAAGTTGTTCAGCGAGCCCGACCTGGCTCGCCAAAGTTGTTCGGCGAGTCTTCCTGCAGTTTTCTTTTCTGAGATTTTTCTTAACGTTATCTAACGTTTCCCACATGGTTCTTGCAGGAATGGCTAGACCCAAAGTCGTTGGTAGAGACATGTCTCCCCAAAAGCGGGCACGCGGAGTTATAATCAATGAGAAAGCGGTTGCTTCTCGGGTTAAGGCTACAAAACTATCTCCAAAGGGAGGTAAAGGCAAGGACAAGGCGCCCATGGTTGTGACACCTGAGGAGGCAAGCTCAGATAGTGAGAAAGTCTACGAGACACACCGCACCATCTCCGACAGTGAGGGTGACTCTCAGAATGATTCTCTGGCTTCCATCTCTAAGCCGGAGGATGACCAGTTGTTACAGGCCCGAAGAACGGAGCTACGCTCCAAGTCCTTACATGATCCAGCTAGGGTTCCGGAGCCTACCCCTCCAGCTTCAGCTCTAGTTCCTCCTCCAGCACAAACAGTCGTGCAGGCACCACCTATTCAGGGTCCTCCTCCCCGATCACTCAACCGACTAAAGGCCGAGGGTTTGAGGACTATCTTAGAGGAGAAGAGATTGTCTACCGATGGTGTGGTGGACAGACATCCAGAGGTGTGGAACACGATCAAGTTCCACAATTTTGAGATTTTTACCAAACCCGGGGTCTCTACATTCCTACTTGGGTCCGGGAGTTCTATTTCACCTACAGTGAGCTAGTCCCTAAAGGGAATAAGAATGCCAGCATGTTCAAGCCAGTCGACTTTGTGGTTGTTAGAGGGAAGAAAGTGAAATCCCGATGTTTGGATATAAATGAGATACTGGGCTGTTCTATGGACATTGTACATGATTACATCGACCTAATCAAGAAGGAGACTTTGGAGGATCTTAAGGGTTGATTGGCACCCCTTCTCTATGATGTCACCCCGAGGTGGATTGAGGCAGGTGCTCCCATAGAGAAGAAGGACCTAAATGTTGCTGCCAGATACTGGTTCGGGTTCATCAGTAGCACCATTATGCCATCCCAGAATGAGTCCATCCTCCGACACCCAAAGGCTGCTTGTCTAGGGTCCATTATTGATCGCCAGAAGCTGAACTTGGGGATGTTGATCGAGTAAGAGATGGCCATGAGGGCCAAACAGCGCTAGACCATACTCCCATTTCCGGTGCTGATCACCGAGCTGTGCAGACGGGCTCATGTTCCGAGAGATGCGAAGATGGATGTGGAGGTGACACCCACCTCTTCTACTGGCATCCGACGTATTGAGGCCGAGTACATATGGGATGAGGCTGACAGGAGGAGGGCAGCACCGGTGGATACATCCCCGGAGGTCGACGTTATTATGTTGCCTATAAAGGTATTCATGCCTCCTCAGGACAGTGGACCCTTAGGTACTTCTGGCCCTTCTACTTCTGAGACCCCTAGTACATCTGCTGCACCCCCTCCTGCTAGATCTTCTACTGCTGCTTCTGCATCTAGACCCCCTATCACCCAGGCTATGCTTTACAAGATCAGCGATTTGGCCAAATCTGCTGAAGTGTGTGCCTCCCGGGTAAAGGTTGTTTTGCCTGGGATGATATAGCGGGGTAGTGATGCTACCTTAGCCCCCATTAGGGTTGAGATTGAGGGCCACAAGTTGGCCTTGGAAGCCCTTACTATGAGAGTAGAGGAATGTGATAAAGGCCAGGGAGCTACAGATGTTGTGATGGCCTTGAAAGCCAACATTGTTAGGATACGTAGAGATGTGGACAAGCTGAAGTCCACTGATTTATCCATGTTTTTTGGTACTGTGGAGATCCCTGAGATGCCGAGTGCTGAGGTTCCAGCCAGTTCTGATATTTCTCCAGCTACTACTACCGTATATGATACTAGAGCTGATGACGCTGATGCTGAATCTGAGGCTGAGACAGATGAGGAGCAGCTTGGTGATCGTGAGGAGACAGTGTACAAGTATTTGGCTGACTTAGAGGGTGTTATATTTGAGACTGCTAGGCAGGCATCGCTCCAGGACACTTCCATGGTGGGATCTAGTGGAGCCAAGGATGCTGAGATATCGGGCACTGATGCCCACACAGAGGGAGTTGCTGATATGCAGACTTCACCCCAAGCCTAGCCTAGCAGGATGATTTTCTTTGCCTACTTTTCTGTTCACTTTTTAGACTGTTTCTGTCTTATTTGCATTTGAGGACAACTGCGTATTTTGTTGGTGGGGTAAGATATTTCCATACCTACCTCTTATGGGTTGTTTTTGTGAATATTGGCTTGTTTTTATTTGTAGTTTTGTGAATATTGGAGCTTATTAGGTTATATATATCTTGGTTGTTGGATTGTGGTCGTTGATAAATTGTGGCCCATTGTTTGATATGAAAATGGTGTTGAAATGGTTTTGAACCAAGTTTAAAATTTTTGCCACCTCTTTTGTGTGTGATTGTGGCTATTCTTGTGCAAATTTAAGTATCGGTTGTGGTCAATGTTGATGACTTGAATAGTGCTCTTAATTGAACAAAATGAATGTGCAGCTACGATGAGGCAAACTAAGTTACATAGGAAATATGTGAACTTTTAGCATCTCGTTGTGACTAGCTGATTGTCGATTAAGTCTCTTCTGATGAACATTGCACGGTAGCTAGAAAGTGTGGAGTCTTGTTTGATAATTGTATCAATGCCTTGCGTGGTGAGGTTTTCTTAAACATTGTGCTTGATAACACCTAGAATTTGCCCCGTTGGTCCGATTGATTGAGTGAAGCAAGCAATTGAAATTTATCTTAGGCAAAAATTTTGAAGAGTGAACCAAATTGACAATATACCTCTTTGTGGCCAACCTTGTGAGAAGTGTGAACCTTGCTTGACACCTTTTGAGCCTATCCTTTTCTTTGGAAGAAATATGAACAACTTTGACCTCTTTATCCCATCACCCATAACCTTCATGAAGTATTGGTTCGTTTGAATAGCCAACTTAGGCCAAAAGCCTAAGTTGGGGGTGTGGTGAAAAAGAAGGAAAGTCAAGAAGTGTAAAAAATTCCCCCTTTGATGGATTGTTTTGAAAAATATGGAACCCCTCCATGTAACAAAAAAATAGAAGAAAAAGGTTGAAAACAAAATGAAAAAGATAGAAAAAGAAGTGTTGTGAAATAAAGTGTGTGAAAATTGTAAAAGAAATGGGGTATCCGGTGAGTCATGTTTAGTTGAATAATGGAGTGGTTTATGATCATGTTTGAATGTGAAAGAGAAGGAGAAAAAGTGATTTTCAGGCCATACTTCATGAAGGTAGAAGTCACTAAGCCTAAATTATCATACCTTTACACTTAGCTCCATTACAAGCCTTAAAAAGACTTTTGTGGTCTTGAGTGAGCTGAAACGAATGTTGATTGGAAAATAAGGGCAAGCCTATAGGTGGAGTCATTCATGTGTTCATCTTTGTGATTGTGAGAGTTGTATGATATTCCGAAACCTTAAATTGTTGAGAAAATATGTATGAATATGGAACCATCTTTGTTGTGAGGGCATTTGAATACCTTTGTTGAGCTTGAACTTGCATTTGAAGCAAACATTGTGAGCTTGAGTACACTTGATGATGGTGAGTCACAATTTGAAACTTTGAGTGCACAATTGATCACTGTATGTGTAGTTTGAACCTTTTTTGTGCATTTTGTTGAGTCTTAAGCAGCACTGTTTGTAGACATCCTTGTTGAGCTAACTGATCTTGAGTTTTACTTGAGGACAAGCAAAAGTTTAAGTTGGGGGTGTTGATGAGTCCGGGATTTCGACTCATTTAGGGATTTGTTTTGATAGTATAAGTGTCCTCAAATGCCTAATTTATGTTCTAAACTGATGTTAAAGTGTAGATTTGCAACATTGAAGGCTAAGGAGCAAGGCAAGGACACTACCGTGAAAAAAGGAACAAACAAGCTGAAGAAGTCAAGAAAAGTGATCCTGGGGATCGCCAAGACCACTCGGCGAACCGCCGAGTGGCTCTTTAGCTCGCCCAAAGTTCCAGCATGCCTGCCCTGGGGAAGAACCAATTTAGCGACAGGAATGGACAGTAGGCGGATCGCCGAACGACTCCACGACAACAACTTTGATCGCCTAAGTTTATAGAACTCTGAGGACTGATGAACCAATGCAAATTGGCGATGTATGGGAGCAAAGGGCGGATCGCCGACCTGGTTGGCAAGGTGCGACTTACTCCACCAAATGGCTCTGAAGGACAAAAAGCTGGGCACTATAAATACAAATTTAAAATGAAGAGTGAAGAGTTCGGATCCCCAGTTTGAGAGTTAGAGTTTTCTCTGAGTTTTTGAGTTTCCATTATAGACTTTGAAGCTTAAATTTGAGGATTTGCAAGTGGGTTTTTGAACTAAGTCAATTTGGAGCATTTTAGAGACTTGGAAACTTTTACCCAGCTCATGGCTAATCTAGTTGGTAATTGTTTTTATCTTTTTATGATGTGTAGCTAAAACCCCAATTCTTTGGGTGTGATCATGTGATTTTTGGCTTAATTAGCTTATTGGTATTTTTATTTACTAATTTAAATGCTTAATTGAAGTGGGTTAAATCGATAGTTGTGTTTTAATCTATGAATTGTAGTTGCAAATGCAATTCTAACTTAGAGTTCTGGGCTTGCTTGAGAAAGAGGTTTTAGAATCAAGGCTTTTGATTAATGGTTGTAGTTATTGGGTTGATATGGGTTTAGCTCGAGAGAGTGAATCCTAAACTCGATTCTACCTATCTAGCTCGAGAGAGTAGATGAATTAAGGTTTTGGGCTGTTTATATTGATAAGCATGTTGAGGTTCGAGAGAACTCACTTGAATCGTAGTAGTTGTTCGAGAGAAAGCTATTACACTTATAGTCTAGCCTACCCACTGAGATTCAGCAATTCGTTAGTAATTTCAATTACCCATATAGCGAAATTAGCCTATAACCGATCACATCCTGAGAATTCCTCTCTATATTGTTGTTTCCCCTGTTTTCGTATTTGTTTTAGTTGTTAATTGACAAACCAAACCCCCCATCTGACATTCGTTGTCAACCCTTTAGATTTGTCTATATGTTTTCGATAACTTCTATTCCTATAACCGATTAGAACACATTTGTAACTTCGTAACTGAATTCGAACTTGTACCGCTCCCTGTGGGTTCGACCCCAACTCTTCGTTGGGTTTTATACTAGATAACGATCGTCTACACCTAGAATTGGATGAGGTGTAATTGAATGTTTATCATACAGCTCCAAGAGCCCTTAATAGGCTCAAGGTTGATGGAGAACGGACAATCCTTGAGGAGCGAAAGCTCTCCACTGATGGAGTTTTGAGTGATTACCCAGCCATATTGAACAGTATTAAGTTTCACCGATTTGATCATTCTACAAAACTCAGACAACTATATGTGCAAAAATGGGTCAGAAAATTCAATGAGACCTACATAAAGGTCTTCCATAAGGAGAGAAAAGGAACAGTATGGAAGCCATTAGAGGAAGTGGAGGTATGTGGCAAGAAAGTGTAATGTGATTCCAGTGCAATAAATTATATTCTGGGCACCAAAAGAAACTTAACCAACAGATTCAAGCTTCAGATGAAATTCAATTTAGATGCCCACAAGGAGTGGTTGCCACCACCATTTCAGACTCTTCTCTTCCATGTATAGTTGAAGGAGAAAAAATTGAAAAGAAGGACACGAAACTCGTAAGCCATTATTAGTTTAGATTCATTAGTAGCAACTGAATGTCATCCCAGAATGAGTCAATCCTCCGGCATCTAAAAGTCATGCTAGTGGGGTGCATCGTTGATTGGATAGAAATTAATGTAGGGTCTATAATTGTGGAGGAGATTATTATGAGGGCTAGGTAGGAACAAACATCTCTTTCATTCCCAATCCTGATCACACATATGTGTGAAAAGGCTGGAGTTTCCTTTCGGAGGAAAACTGATGTGCGGATCACCCCAGCCTCCTTCAATGATATCGGGAGGATTGAGGCTAATAATCTACAGGATGATGCGGCTTAGAGGAAGCCACCAACACCAGACACCATGCCCATTATTAATCCCGCTACCTTGGCATCTGAGGTCACCACATCCACTCATACTGTGGAGTCGTCAGGTATACCTCCATCTCCTTCAATTTCTTCAAATTCCACTACTATTGTTGCTATACCTGCCCCTGCTCCTACTTCCCTTCCCCCCTTTCCCCAGGCCATGATCTACCAAATGAGCATTCTTGCTCGGTCTGTGGATGTAAGGGTCGTGGGGGTTGAGAAGGACATGCCCTCGTTGATTGAAAGGGTGATTGAGTGGGATATGGCTCCATTAAGAGATAGGGTGACGTGATGTAAGGGATTGATTGAGTCACACGGGCTGAGATTGGATAACTTCACAGCTAAACTAGAGGCCCGGGAAAAGGCCGAGGGTAGTTCGAAGGTGATTGCTACTAAAGGGGTCAGCTTGCTACCTCGAGGGCAGATGTAGACCAACTGAGGTCTACCGATATTTCAATGCTTTGGGGTGAGGTTTTCCTACATGATACTCTTGCCTCTCTGGCACCGATGGTGCTTAGCAGTGAGCAATCTCAGAGTGTACAGTCGAGTGGGATAGCTGAGAGAGTTAGCTCTTGATGAGGTAGATGAGAGGGGCCAATGATGATTTAGCCAAGGAGACTAACGAGGATAAGATGGGGAGAGGGGGGGATGAGTAGAAAATTGCACTGATACTCATGGAGTTGTAGGACACCGAGGAGGTGATTGTCCCGACTACTTTGGAGAGATCCCTTTGGGAGACCTCTGCAGTTGGCACCAGTAGAGACTCTTTAGACTCCACCATCCCTCCCAGTGATGTACCGGGCACTAATGCCCCAACTGATGCTATATTGCTGCCTCCTATGATATTATTGTCGGGCACTGATGCCCTGGATGATGCCACACCTCTATAGACTCCTGATGAAAGCACTCCATAGACATAACCTATTAGGGGGACATTTTTACTCTTCCTCCCGTACTTTTTACTTTTGCATTGAGGACACTATACTTTAATTTTTGGTAGGGTGAGGGCACTTAGGCATATATTCCCTTTTGCTTTGTATTTAGTTATTTTCAGTTTTGGATGATGTAGTATTTTTTTTATATTATAGTGTTTTAATTAGTTTGGTTTATAACTTTTGGTCTTTTTTGTTTTCTCTCAAATTTGCAATTACCCCATGAGTTTTGGAAATTGTAAAATGTTTAGGTTTTGATTGATAATAATTTGAGGATCAATTTTATTCAATATCGATGCGTTGAATAGCACTCATGATGAGGATGGTGTATAGTGTTGGTGTTGCAAGAAAGAAATCGTTGTGGTTTCACTTTTGAACAATCTTTTTGAATCTTGTGTTGACTAGCTGAGTTTTAATGTGAGCCTTGCAATGAACATCGCACGTAAGCTTTTGATCTTTTCAAGCTGTGAGAAATGATTGTATTTGAAGTGTCATGTATGGTGAGATCTTACTTGGAAGCATGTTTGTGGAATCCTATCATTTTCCTTGTTAGTCTAATTGTCTAGCCTTCGTAAGTGTAAGGAATGATCTTGGGTCAAAAAATTTGAGAATGACCCCAAATTTCCATATTTTTGTGTGACTACCTTTTGAGGGTGTGCATCTATTTTTGGCACCATTTGAGCCTAAACCAATTGTTGACAATCATATTGAAACCCCTTGAGCCAAATTGTCCCTAACTTATAACCTAAAATCTTTTTTGAAGCATTGGTATGTTTGAATAGCCAACTTAGGCCAAAGCCTAAGTTGGGTGTGCAAAGCAAGAAGGAATAAAGCCAAGAAAAAGGAAAAGAAAGATGAAATAAGACTCAACTTTGAAATATGTTACAAAAAGAAGAACCCCTCCTTATAAAAAAAATGTGTGATAAACAACATTTGAAAAGTGAAATGAAAAAGACAGTTTGGTGAAATAAAAAGGGAATTCCAAATAAACTGATTGACAAATCAAACTTTGAGTTCTCAAATGAAAAAAAGAATGAAAAGAACTTGAGAAGAGGTGAAGATGATTGCAATAATTCTTTGAAAAGGTAAAGTGAATATGCCAAATTGACCATATCTTAACCCTCACCCCCATTCAAGCCTAAAAGACCCTTGAGATCTTGCATAAACTAAGTTGCGTGATGATTGGAAAGTATAGGCAAACCTATGGGATGAAGTTTGCATGTATTTCTCTTTTGGGAGGATGAAAGTTGTATTTATTCCTTACTTCTTTATTGATTTGCTTTGTGAAAGCATGGAATCAGTTTTGATGTGACGGCACTTGAATGCATTTGTTGAAACATGGTCTTGCATTAGAAAAGAAGCTATAGTGAGCTTGAGCATGTGTTGAGACCGACTAGTCATCATTTGAAGCTTCTAGATTGTGATTAAGTGTAGCATGTTGTTGAGAGTAGTCATGCAATGGCACTTGCATGTTAGCTCTCATTGAATACTGTTGTACATATCATTGTTGAGTTGATTGGGTTCTTGATTTACTTGAGGGACAAGAAAAAGTCTAAGTTGGGGGTGTTGATGAGTGGTATATTTACACTCATTTGAGGTATATTTAGCTCAACAATTAGTGTCTTCACTGCCTAAAGGACAAGGCAATCATGAATTTTTAAGGATTGGCCAAAAATATGAAAATAAGTGTAAACTCCATATTGTTGACCGCCAAGATAGAAAGGCGGATTGACCAATGAGTTTGACCATGCCCAAATTGATAGTGCACATTATTTGTATTTATTGAGGCAGGTCGGCGAACAAAAAAGGAATTGGTGATGCCCCGAATGAGAAAAGCAAACATGCCGACGATCGCCTAAGGCGACAGTACAAGGAGAAAAATTAAAGGCTTGAAAGGCTAACAATGGTGGTACTCAGTGATTTGTCGAGTGTGAAAGGATGACTCAAACAAGCTCACCGACTGAGATTCAAACACATGAGACCTAGAGCAAGAGAAAGTTGAGCTGAGGAAGAGTTGGTGATCCACCCATTGTGATCGGCGAGCCCGACAAATGTCGCTCAATGGGTCACGCATTGAGTTTTGGGCCAAATTTTGTGGAAATTATAAATAGCCCAAAGGAAAGAGAAAGAAGAGAGTTTGAAAAATAGCTCAAAAATTCTAAAGTTTTGAACAATAGTTTGAGAGAGAAACACTTTACCTTCTGAAGAACACTTTCTAGTTTTTGGGGGTTTTCAACTTTATTCTTAAAATTGATAAATTGAAGTTGAATTCAAAGTGGGTTTGCTTGTAACTGCTTAATTTTATGTTACACACGGTTCCTTTCATGAAAGGTATAATATCTTTACTCTTTATGATGGGTGGCTAAAACCCCAAAATCTAAGGGTGTAATTATGAGATTGGGTGTTGATTTAATGTAGTGGATATTGTGTTATGCTCTATTTTGTTGTTGTTTATGCATATATTTGGGCTAATTAGAATGGGGTTAACTTATGGATTAAGGTTGCAAACTTAATTCCTACTTCTCATCTCTTATTGATGCTCAAAAGAGATTGATTAGAGTGGGTAGTTAGTCTGATACTTGCAATTTATGTTTGATGTATGTTACTTGCTTGAAAATAGAGGTTATGGGTCAGATCTATTTTTTCTATTATTGCATCGAAAGAGAGAATAGTTTAAGGTATTGGGTTGTTCAATATAGCACATAGATGCGACTGAAAGGAGATTCTATAAAATGATGCTATGAGATCGAAAGAAGATTAGTTTCAGTGAAGATGACTCAGCCTATCCATGAAGTTCATCATTATAGAAAAACACAATTACCCGTATGTGACATCAATTTTCAATCCCCGCACCCCTAGATTACTTGTTACTTATTTGAGTTTTTGAAATCTTGGTTCAATTACAACTTTTGATAACCAAATCTCTGTATTAAATTTGGTGGAATCATCCACCCATTTGTTTTATTGCTGCAAATGAATGGATTTATATTTAAAATTTCTTGATAGAGTTATTAGCCCTGTATCATTCTCTATAGGATTCGACCCTGAATCTTCGTTGGGTATATTTATTGACTACGATCGCTTACTCTTTTAGTTGGTTTTGAAGAGTAGTTTAAGCGTTATCATGGCACTCGAAGATCAGTGAGTCCACATGTTCCGAGGACCGAGACACTTTTACATGCTTTTCTTTACTTTAGCTTTCAGACATTTGTATGTCGTGCATGGATTACGTCCCAACCACTTCCTCTTGATTTAATAGATGGCTTGTTGAGACTATGTTAGACTTCCACTTTGTCAAACTCTTTTATGATATAAGACTGTTCTTTTGAAATCCTTATTTCTATTATCTTGTACGATGTATGCTAAGTGGCTTATGTAGGGCCTCTCAAGGTTCTATACGTCATGTTACACCTAGGGTTTACTTTGGGTTGTTACAAACTTTTTATTTAGAGCACAAGGTTTAGAAAGGCCATACGATGTCTAACAAGCCACATCAAGTAGAGTCTTGTTCATGAGTGTGAAATATGCCTCATTTATGAATAGGAGGCTATAAGATGTTTAGCAAATTTCACCTATTTCATCATTCTAAAGTCGTGCGATAGAGTGTAACTCTATGTGTCTCTCACTTAATCCTCATATGATGTTTTTCATGATATGGCCTCTCAAAGAGCATACGCTAGAAGGAATGTTGGCGAGAATGTGTAACAAGAAGCTCCTCAAGCTCTGGTCGGCCCTTTGGCTGAACAAGTGACTAATGATGGGTTTCAAGCTGCATTTCAGGCATCAGCGTAAGCTATAACGGCTCAAGCACATAGGGAGGTGGTGGCTCCCGTGAACCCAAGTGTGGGTATGGTGACAACAAGGGTGAAGGACTTTACTAGGATAAATCCTCATGAATTTCATGGGTCTAAAGTTGAGGAAGATCCTCAAGAGTTAATCGACGAGGTTCACAAGATTGTAAAGATTATGGGTATCACTTCGGTAGAAAATGAGGAATTGGCCACTTACCAACTCGAAGGTTTCGCTCAAGTTTAGTTTAACCAATGGAAGGAAGAGAGGACAATCGATGCGTGTCCTCTTGATTGGGAGAAATTTAAGGTTATTTTTTTATAGGTTGTTTTCCCTTGATATGAGGGAGGCAATGGTGCTTGAGTTCATTAACCTTTGTCAAGAAAATATAAGTGTGAAATAGTATGCTTTGAAATTTACACAATTATCTAAATATGCTCCAACTATGGTTGTTGAACCAAGGTCAAGGATAAGTAAAATTGTGTCGGGTACTTCCAACTTGGTGGTCAAAGAATGCCTAACCGCCATGATTGT
Organism: Solanum etuberosum; assembly: GCA_029582245.1. Lineage (NCBI taxonomy): Eukaryota > Viridiplantae > Streptophyta > Magnoliopsida > Solanales > Solanaceae > Solanum > Solanum etuberosum. The sequence goes on along the minus strand of JAJONR010011763.1, from coordinate 8,594 downwards.
TAAGGAGATGGATGTCTCCCATTTGATGGTCAATTCTCAAAAAGCTGAAAAAGAAAAACTTAAAGAAAAGAAAAGGATTCAAAGAGGTCAATAATGAATAATGGTGATTTCTGACATTCAAGTTCCGATGGAGGGAATCATTCTCAAGGTAATGCTTCTAGTAAGAAAATGGTGTCCGAGTATCGGAGGTGTGGAAAAAGCCATTGGGGTGATTGTCTAGCCAATTCAAATGCATGTTTTGGGTGTGGAAAGAGTGGTCACAAGATGAGAGATTGTCCATTGCTTACTACTAAGGGAAGGGATGGTAGGCAAGTTCAACCTGGTGGTTTTGGTTCGAGTGCTCTGAAGCAAAATAAGTTCTATGCTCTTCAGACTCGACAAGATCACGAGGGTTTCCTGAATGCAGCTATTGGTAAGTTATGGTCTTTTAGCTTGTGGTTATGCATTGCTTGATATTGAGTGTTTCGTTGGCTATGGTAAGACTCCATGTATGGTTAATGTGTTTGAAATCGACCTTGAAATCTTTGTGGAAATTCCTGAAGTTTTTACTTATATCAATGGTTCCGTGATTGTTAAGACTTTGGTGCTATGCTTGGGTTGAGGGAGATAGATTCGAAAAGACTACAGAGGTTTGCTCCCAAGGGGGAGATAGTGTGCTTCATGGTTGGTGTGTGTAGAAATATAATTTGTTGGAAGGGTTCCTTACTATGGTTTGGTATGTGAAAGGTCGGAGACGATGTGATGTCTTAGTATCCCTATCTCTTTTTGTTATCTTCGGGTCTAGCTTCAGGCATTAGCCCCTCATGTTCACTCTTTTGGATTCTTGTTGTTTTAGTCACTTCCATATTTCCTCATGCATGCATGCTCATGAAAATTTTGATTTTTGAAATATGATTTAGCTTGATTGATTGCTTCATGATGATGTGCATTTGTGTATGATTTTCATGTATGTTTATGAAAGGATGTTTCAAAGTATGTTTTAGCTTGGAGTTTATTTTCTTCTTGGTTGTGTGCATTTTGAAGAATTTGCTTTCATGTTGGGTTGTTAGTTTGTCATGACCAAAAGCATACCCTAGGTGTAACATGGTGTATAGGACCTCGAGAGGCCCTACACAAGTCACTTAGCATACATCATACAAGATAATAGAATAACAAATTTAAAATCATAGTCTTATATTATAAAATATTTTTGACAAAGAGAAAGTCTAATATAAGTCTCAAAAGTCATCTAATACATCATAAGGAAAGTGATTGGGCCGTAACTCATACAGCGCATACAAAGTCAGAAAACAAAAGTAAAGAAAGCAATAATAGTGTTGTAGTCCTCGAAGCATGAGGACCCACCAACTCTTGATCTTCGAATCGTGAATGGGATCAACTAGCCACTGGAGTGAGGGATAGAAGTGGCAGACCCTAAATTTGTGAGAAAATGTAAGCACAAGTATGCATTAGTACATGAAATGTACTAAGTATGGGGAAATATGCACAAAATAGACATGATAGCATAAATGGCTTAAAATATGTAAGGCATGACCAATATTTGAACATTTAAAAGCTTAAAGGAGAAATGACATATGAATCATTAAATATGGTCAAATACATTAACATAAAGGACATAAGAAAAATTTTGAAGAACTATAGTCATTTTGTAGAATATTAGCGTTAACCGATAATAAGACCATGAGAGTTATATCATGGAATTTGGTATTTGTCTCATACCAAAAGAAGGGGAATCTACTTTCCTAGGTAGAATTCATACATATCATATTTTGCTAAAGTGGATCCATTAGCTAGGTCATTTAAAATAATCCTACGGGGCACGTAGTTTGAGACTAGAGGTTGCTACTAGAGACTATTCTATTTGAGTCTCCACCTCATAGCCCTCTCGGTGCTAAGTCTACATCCCAACGGAATAGATAAAAATCAATTATCAATATAACATACGAAAGGCAATGATCATTATCAATCCACATTTTTTTAATCAATACATAGAATAACTCTTTAAACATAATTCAACATAGATGAGAAGACCTTTAACCAATGTGAATCCATATGTGAGAAATACCATTTCACAATCATGATCATAATAGCATGTGAGAAAACATTTCATAATAACATCGATACTTTCCTTTCAAAGCATCCCCAAATCATTTACAATAACTTCATAAACATGCATATCTTCATAAATTCATAATTCTTGGGTTCATGAGTTCATCATAGGTTCATAGTTAAAAATCATAATTTAGGCATGGGTCAACATAATTTCAACTAAATATTATGTATTAACATTGAATCATGCATTAGAATACTTAATTAACAATAATCAAATACAATTTAATCAAACCCATAAAGATTGAATTGAAACTCTAACTTAAACAATTGAATTTGAGATTGAGAAATTGGAAACTTTGGGGACCCCATGGAGGAATAGACTCCATGGGTGAATACCCACATACCTTTCTTCTCTAAGCCCAAAAATATTGGAGGATTGATGAACTTGAGTTCACCCTAACTTCTTCTCCTTCCTTAGTCTTGAGAGAATTTGGAGAGGATGAATTTTGTTAGGTTTTGGGAAATTAGGAGAAAGGGGTTGAAATGGGTAGTTTTAGGACCTAAAAGATTTATATAGGGCTTACGGTAGAAGAAAAAACTACATAGTTTTGACTAAAAATAATTAGGAAACAGACTAAAAAGCCCCTTAAATATAACTGTCGAAACCGGTCTACGGTTTGGACCTATGGTCCGTAGAACTTCCTACGCACTGTACTAGTGAATCATAGAAAAGTTCAGAAACCTTAATTTTTGGACCTGCTTTGAAGGACCCTCTCTACCGCTCGTAGGTCTTCCTACGGTCCATAGACACCAACAGTAGAAACCAACTTGACCCCTTAAAATTTCACTTAGTCTGGGACCTACCTACGAGTCTTATCTACGATCGTACAAGGACTGACGGGCTGTCCTGGTAAACCGTAAAAGAGGTACTGGAACTTGATTTTGAAAATTATTTTCTCCTCTTCTACAGGACTGGTCTACGACTTGTAGAAATTCTTATGAACCGTAGATTGGTCTCGTAGACCTGAATTCGGTGCTGTAATTTAATGCAGTCCTTTCCTTTTCAAAATTGAGACGTAACATAGTTTCTCTCGTACTCTTAAGCTCCATTTGAGGATGAATGTTTCAAAGGGGGAGATATTGTAACACCACTGAATTCGATAAGGGTATGGTGGGTTGAACAGGCAAGTCCACGAACCTAAAATAAACCATGAACCCTACACGAAAGCCTAAACGGACCATGAAAGGGTTCAATTTCCGTTTAGGGGAGTGTCCTGGCCGGTTAAGACAGCCAAGAAATTGAGGGTATTTGTATTTTTCCCTATACGGACCTTATAGACTTATATGGTCCGTTTAGAGATCCATATAAGTCCCCATCAACTTTTAATTCAGGGCTATTTTGGTTATTTTTCTATGTGTTTGATACCTAAGCTATGTCATTTTAACCACTGTTCTAATCCTTATATAAGTGATTTAAGTCAGAAAACTATCCGTTCTAAATAAATCTCCTAAATAATAAATTTCTCTCCAAGTTCATCCCCAAAGTTCTCTCTAAAGCTAAGGAAAAAGGAGTTAGGGTTTCACTTCAAGATTTTCAATTCACCATAGATATTGGGCCTTGATCACTAAGGTATGTTAGTATTCACCTATGGAGTCCTTTCCTCCATAGGGTTCCCAAGATCTTTCAATTTTAAAGGTTGAATTCTTAATTCAAAGTTCGGGTTTTATTCAATCTTCATGGGTTCTTTTCAATTATGATTCAATTCATTGTTTCTTAAGTTCTTATGCATGAATTGAAAGTATTTACATGAATTTGAGTTGAATTCGTATGAAACCATGAATGATCCATGATTTTTACTATGAATACATGATGAAGCTTATGAACTATAATTTATGGAAATTATGCATGTTTTAAGAAAGCAATGTTTATGGCTTAAGTAAGCTTATAGATGAAGGTATTTATATTTTCTATGAATTTTGGCCACATGACATGAATGACATCTAGATTTACCATCAATTCTTTTGATTATTTTCCTGTATTAGGTCTTGATTAATATGGTATCCGGATATGCCATCAATGATCATGGACCAAGTTTCTAAAACTAATATCATTAGTAGTATGACACTTTTAGTATGAAGTTAATGACTATGGGTCATCTAGCAATTATGAAAAGATCATGGATGGTGAAAGGTTTTCTCACGCATGGTCTAAGAGGTTACTCTATGATGTTTCTAGCTTGTATTATTAACTTAATAGTACTTTTCGATGGATGATAATATGAATATGATAAATGACTATTCTATTGGAATTTACTTAGCATCGGTGGGCTTTTGGGATGAAGGTTTTCGTTTAGTGTCCTTGGACCTTTAGTAGCAATCCCTAAGTCACATAACTATGTGCCACCATAAGAGGTTGTAAAAGATAGGCATTAGCTAGTGGATCCACCTTAGATAAGACTCATGGTTCTTACCTTGGCAAGTAGGACACTCTCTTTTTAGTGTGGGAGCAGTATATTGGATTCCATGTTATCACTCACATGGTCTATATCGGTTAATAGTAAACACCCCACAATAATGAACTAAGGTTAATTTTAAAGTATCTCACAAAGTGTTTTAAATATGTTAACCTTACATTGACCATGATTATGACTTATGTTTTATAACCTTTTATCTTATGATTTAGCTTGGTCATTGCATGTCATGAAAAGTCCCTTTTAGCATGATTTCATATCTTTGATGCATTGCTATCATACTTAGTACATTCCATGTACTAATGTATACTTGAGCCTACATTGTTTCACTAATGTAGGGTCAGATGCTCTTACCTCCTATACTTGTGGCTAGTTGATCTATTGACACTCGAAGATTGGTGAGTCCTCATGTTTCGAGGACTGAGACACTTTTACATGCTTTTCTTTACTTCAATTTTCATACATTTGTATGTGGTGTATGGGTTACGTCCCAACCACTCCCTCTTGATGTAATATATGACTTGTTGAGCCTATGTTAGACTTCCGCTTTGTCAAACTCTTTTATGATATAAGATTGTTCTTTTCAAATCTTTATTTATATTATCTTGTATGATGTATGCTAAGTAGCTTGTGTAGGGCCTCTAGGGGTTCTATACGTTATGTTACACCTAAGGTATACTTTGGGTCGTGACATGTGGAATGTCGATTCCTTCACCGGTGTTCTCTATCGATTTTAAGCTTCAAATCCTTCAAACTCAATTTTTCCAATGAATGTTTGCATATAAGAGAACTAGGACTTATTATCTTGTATGATGTATACTAAGTGGCTTGTTTAGGGCCTCTCAGAATTCTATACACTATGTTGCACCTAGGGTATACTTTGGGTCGTGACATGCGGAATGTCGGTTCCTTCACTGGTGTTCTCTACCGATTTTAAGCTTCAAATTCTTCAAACTCAACTTTTCCAAAGAATGTTTGCATACAAGAGAACTAGGACCTAACATACCTTCAATTAGTATTAAAACATAGTCATATTTCAAGAATTTGAATCTAATGAGTTGATAAAATACCAACTCATCAAACCCCCAAACTTGAACTATTACTTGTCCTCAAGAAAAACATTCACTACACACATGATTTACACTCAACCAAACCCAAGATAGGATTTGAATAATTACACACTACGAATAAAAAATAACAAAAACAAAGAATCAAAATAAAATACTCTATTTGCAAACATGACTCACAATTAATTTCACCATCAATACAAGGTAAATATTTTCTTTCTTTTAAAATCTGTTTTATGTAAGACAACTTTTTCAAGCACAAATCAGGGACAATAGGTCAAGCACAATCTATAAGAATCTCAAATCAATGACATCAACCTCAAGGTTTGCCTAAGGATCACTATAGTTTATTGCATTCATGCAATGCAAATGAAATAAAGTCCTCACTATTCACTTGAAAGGTTTAATGTCACTCACACAAGAGAGAATTTCACTCAAAATCATGAATATCAATTAAAAAATTTATATATCAAATAATTTTTTTCATTCTCACAAAGGAATTTAAGTATATACATACTGAACCATAGGTTTCCTTGTACGTACATCGTCACTAATGTAGATTAACAAGGCCCAAAATCACTACAGACTTGAGAGTTTAAATCAGGCTTGGGCAAAAGGATAGGATATTATTTGGTCAAGTCACTAAGAAGTTTCTCTAATGCTATCACAATTCATTTGATCACACTACTCATATTTTTTATTTGCTTTCACCTTATTTCTCCTATTCATGGTGTTCACTCATTACAAACACCTTTTTTATCTTCTCACTTGAGGCATGTGCACACCATGAGCTAGCACCAAAATTTTGTTTTCCTTCTTTTTATTCTTTTATCCATAAATTCACTTAAGCAATTTTCATTTTGAAACTTACAGTGCTCTATACTTTTTAGCTCATTCCTCTTTGTTCTCTTGGTGCACAAAGCCCCCCAAGCTAAGACTTTTGCCTACATTAAAACTCATTTAATTTTCCTCCCCCAAACTTAGGTTTTTAGCCTACACTTTTCCTCGTTAGCAACTAGGGAGACATGAGGGTGCTAAAATAGAGGATTGAAAAGGGTCAATGTATGCAATATGATGGGAAAAATTCAATTCAGGCTCAATGGAGTTCACTAAGATTACATCAAAGAAAGGGAAATATTTTGGGTAAAGTGGCTAGTTAAAAAGGTTTTAGACTCATCCTTCAAGCCAAATCATATCTAAAATTTTGTCCTTGAAATACATTTTGGGACAAGTTCAAGATAATATGCGTACACAAAAAATAATTCAGAACCTTTCCGCACAAGATATCACAACCTAATAAAATCTCAAGTTAGTCTTGTTATCAATTAAACTGAATGACTTTTTCATAGGGGGTTAGTGATCACAATATATATATATATAATGAATTCTCCCACAACAAAGAGAAATCCTTTTAAATATTGTTACACTTGGTCTAAGGAGCCAACATATTGATGGTCGAAGATGTTTCAAATAGTAAGAAAATTGAAGGATTTAAAAAGGAAGTTGAGAGCTCCAAATAGCCAATACCTTTAGCAATATTGTTGAAGAAGTATGCAACACTAGAAAAAGACAGAAAAAGGCACACCTAGTGCTTCAACTTCAACCTACTAATCAACATCAGCAATCGGAAGAGAAGGATAAATATATGATATTCAAATCATCTTCTTATTTAGCAGATGTGTACTTACAACTGAGGAGTAAAGACACATGGATAAAACTTGGGGACAGTAACACCAACTACCTCTTAGTTTTTAAACACAAGTGGTTACAACAATCTACCACTCAATTGGAGGATAAAAGTAGAGTGTTACACCATGTCAAAATAAATCATAGCTAGCATTATCATTGATTATATTGAGTTGTTGGAAAAAAACAAAGGATAGAGAACTAAAACCTTTAATATTTTTCTTAAGAATAGTGTCCTATCTATTAAGACTAGATCTGACCAAATCATATACAAATGAAGATCTTAAAAATTCCATGTTGAGTATTGATGAGAACAAAAGCCTAGGTCGATGGATATGGAAGTGATTTCGTTAAAGCTTCTTAGGGAAGCATTGGGAAGGATATGATAGAAGCAGTACTCCAATTCTTCAAGAATGGTAAAGTTCTCAAACAACTTAATGCCAATATGATTTCTATAATTCCTAAACTTGATGCTTCACAGAATGATGATCAGTTCAGACTTATATCAAAGAGAGCTCATAGATGTAGACAATTGATCCAACATTTGTGTAATTGAGTTTGTTGTTTGTTCTTGTTGATTAGTAGGATTAAATGTTAGTAATTTTTAACTTGAATGCATAGGATACTAGAACCCTTGCTATAATTTATTATCAAAAAGTTGCACCATATGACGTATTTTTGCTAGATAATCAAAATTAATGTTTCTTACTGATTCAAACTCCAAATAAGACATAATTTTTTCATAAGACTCATCTTGAATTCTTCCGTACCTTGATGAAATTTCATCCTTTTCATGCTCGTGGAAAGAGATATGGCCTTCAGAAGCCTTAAAGAGTTACGGTAATGTCACTATTCATTGAATAAGTCAAGCTCATAGATAAATGGCGTCGGAATGAAACAAAACTTGGTAAGCATATTCAATAACATACTGATTAAGAATGGAGCTTTCACCCAAAATCTCAAGATTCTAACTATTGCTTGAGAACTTGTGGCATTGATGCACACGCGACTATCGCCCATAGTCTAGAACCTTAGGCGAACCTTACGTCTTTCTTAACGTCATTTGTTAATCTTAACATATACAATGCAACACTTCTACATGGTTTTTGCCTTCCGCATTTTCCTTACGTCGAATGTTCCTTATGAAAATCAATGTTATTACACAATGTCTGCACTTATGACACTAGTGTGGCCCACTCGATGCACACATTGTTAGGAGTGTCAAAGCAGAAAGAAGGCAATCTGTAACAATGTTTATGATAAATGAAATATATATATATATATATATATATATATATATATATATATATATATAAAT